>CANTUQ010000318.1:0-190000 GCA_947683425.1 Excoecaria cochinchinensis
CAACGTGTCGAGAATTGGCTTCATCGGGATCTGACAAATTTTTACGGATTTCCCTAAGGTTACCCCTAGGGAAAATCACCAGAATAGAAAAATTGTAAAAAGTGGTGAAATTTTGGATCCGAGTCCAATAATTTGGGAAAACTTGATCGGAATAGCTACTGGGAGCTTGCCGGTCACAACGCGTTGGGAATTGGCTTCGTCGGAATTTTTACGGATTTCCCTAGGGGTACCCCTAGGGAAAATCACCAGAATCGAAAAATTGTAAAAAGTGGTAAAATTTTGGATCCGAGTCCAATAATTCGGTAAAACTTGATCGGAATAGCTACTGGGAGCTAGCCGGTCACTACGCGTTGAGAATTGGCTTCGTCGGAATTTTTACGGATTTCCCTAGGGGTACCCCTAGGGAAAATCACCAGAATCGAAAAATCGTAAAAAGTGGTGAAATTTTGGATCCGAGTCCAACAATTCGGGAAAATTTTATTGGAATAACTACTGGGAGCTTGCCGGTCACAATGCGTTGAGAATTGGCTTCGTCGGAATTTTTAAGGATTTCCCTAGGGGTAACCCTAGGGAAAATCACCAGAATCGAAAAATCGTAAAAAGTGGTGAAATTTTTGATCCGAGTCCAATAATTTGGGAAAACTTGATCGGAATAGCTACTGGGAGCTTGCCGGTCACAACGCGTCGAGAATTGGCTTCGTCAGAATTTTTACGGATTTCCCTAGGGGTACCCCTAGGGAAAACACCAGAATCGAAAAATCGTAAAAAGTGGTAAAATTTTGGATCCGAGTCCAATAATTCGGGAAAACTTGATCGGAATAGCTACTGGGAGCTTGCCGGTCACAACACGTCGAGAATTGGCTTCGTCGGGATCTGACGAATTTTTACGGATTTCCCTAGGGGTACCCCTAGGGAAAATCACCAGAATCGAAAAATCATAAAAAGTGGTGAAATTTTGGATTCGAGTCCAATAATTCGGGAAAACTTGATCGGAATAGCTACTGGGAGCTTACCGGTCACAACGCGTCGAGAATTGGCTTCGTCGGAATTTTTACGGATTTCCCTAGGGGTACCCCTAGGGAAAATCACCAGAATCGAAAAATCGCAAAAAGTGGTGAAATTTTGGATCCGAGTCCAATAATTCGGGAAAACTTGATCGGAATAGCTACTGGGAGCTAGCCGGTCACAACGCGTTGAGAATTGGCTTCGTCGGAAGTTTTACGGATTTCCCTAGGGGTACTCCTAGGGAAAATCACCAGAATCGAAAAATCGTAAAAAGTGGTGAAATTTTGGATCCGAGTCTAATAATTCGGGAAAACTTGATCGGAATAGCTACTGGGAGCTTGCCGGTCATAACGCGTCGAGAATTGGCTTCGTCGGGATCTGACGAATTTTTACGGATTTCCCTAGGGGTACCCCTAGGGAAAATCACCAGAATCGAAAAATCGTAAAAAGTGGTGAAATTTTGGATCCGAGTCCAATAATTCGGGAAAACTTGATCGGAATAGCTACTGGGAGCTTACCGGTCACAACGCGTCGAGAATTGGCTTCGTCGGAATTTTTACGGATTTCCCTAGGGGTACCCCTAGGGAAAATCACCAGAATCGAAAAATCGCAAAAAGTGGTAAATTTTTTGATCCGAGTCCAATAATTCGGGAAAACTTGATCGGAATAGCTACTGGGAGCTAGCCGGTCACAACGCGTTGAGAATTGGCTTCGTCGAAATTTTTACGGATTTCCCTAGGGGTACCCCTAGGGAAAATCACCAGAATCGAAAAATCGTAAAAAGTGGTGAAATTTAGGATCCGAGTCCAACAATTCGGGAAAATTTGATCGGAATAACTACTGGGAGCTTGCCGGTCACAACGCGTTGAGAATTGGCTTCGTCGGAATTTTTACGAATTTCCCTAGGGGTAACCCTAGGGAAAATCACCAGAATCGAAAAATCGTAAAAAGTGGTGAAATTTTGGATCCGAGTCCAATAATTCAGGAAAATTTATCGGAATAGCTACTGGGAGCTAGCCGGTCACAACGCGTTGAGAATTGGCTTCGTCGGAATTTTTACGGATTTCCCTAGGGGTACTCCTAGGGTAAATCACCAGAATCGAAAAATCGTAAAAAGTGGTGAAATTTTTGATCCGAGCCTAATAATTCGGGAAAACTTGATCGGAATAGCTACTGGGAGCTTGCCGGTCACAACGCGTCGAGAATTGGCTTCGTCGGGATCTGACGAATTTTTACGGATTTCCCTAGGGGTACCCCTAGGGAAAATCACCATAATCGAAAAATCGTAAAAAGTGGTGAAATTTTGGATCCGAGTTCAATAATTCGAGAAAACTTGATCGGAATAGCTACAGGGAGCTTGCCGGCCACAACGCGTCGAAAATTGGTTTCGTCGGGATCTGACAAATTTTTAAGGATTTCCCTAGGGATACCCCTAGGGAAAATCACCATAATCGAAAAATCATAAAAAGTGGTGAAATTTTTGATCCGAGTCCAATAATTCGGGAAAACTTGATCGGAATAGCTACTGGGAGCTTGCCGGTAACAACGCGTCGAGAATTGGCTTCGTCAGAATTTTTACGGATTTCCCTAGGGGTACCCCTAGGGAAAATCACCAGAATCGAAAAATCGTAAAAAGTGGTAAAATTTTGGATCCGAGTCCAATAATTCGGGAAAATTGATCGGAATAGCTACTGGGAGCTTGCCGGTCACAACGCGTTGAGATTTGGCTTCGTCGGAATTTTTATGGATTTCCCTTGGGGTACTCCTAGGGAAAATCACCAGAATCGAAAAATCGTAAAAAGTGGTGAAATTTTGGATCCGAGTCTAATAATTCGGGAAAACTTGATCGGAATAGCTACTGGGAGCTTGCCGGTCACAACGCGTCGAGAATTGGCTTCGTCGGGATCTGACGAATTTTTACGGATTTCCCTAGGTGTACCCCTAGGGAAAATCACGAGAATCGAAAAATCGTAAAAAGTGGTGAAATTTTGGATCCGAGTCCAATAATTCGGGAAAATTTATCGGAATAGCTACTGGGAGCTAGCCGGTCACAACGCGTTGAGAATTGGCTTCGTCGGAATTTTTACGGATTTCCCTAGGGGTACCCCTAGGGAAAATCACCAGAATCGAAAAATCGTAAAAAGAGGTGAAATTTTGGATCCGAGTCCAATAATTCGGGAAAACTTGATCGGAATAGCTACTGGGAGCTTGCCGGTCACAACGCGTCGAGAATTGGCTTCGTCGGGATCTGACGAATTTTTACGGATTTCCCTAGGGGTACCCCTAGGAAAAATCACCAGAATCGAAAAATCGTAAAAAGTGGTGAAATTTTGGATCCGAGTCCAATAATTCGGGAAAACTTGATCGGAATAGCTACTTGGAGCTTGTCGGTCACAACGCGTCGAGAATTGGCTTCGTCGGGATCTGACCAATTTTTACGTATTTCCCTAGGGTTACCCCTAGGGAAAATCACCAGAATTCAAAAATCGTAAAAAGTGGTGAAATTTTTTATTCGAGTCCAATAATTTGGGAAAACGTGATCGAAATAGCTACTGGGAGTTTTCCGGTCACAATGCGTTGAGAATTGGCTTCGTCGGAATTTTTACGGATTTCCCTAGGGGTACCCCTAGGGAAAATCACCAGAATCGAAAAATCGTAAAAAGTGGTGAAATTTTTGATCCGAGTCCAATAATTCGGGAAAACTTGATCGGAATAGCTACTGGGAGCTAGCCGGTCACAACCCGTTGAGAATTGGCTTCGTCGAAATTTTTACGGATTTCCCTAGGGGTACCCCTAGGGAAAATCACCAGAATCAAAAAATCGTAAAAAGTGGTGAAATTTTGGATCCGAGTCCAACAATTCGGGAAAACTTGATCGGAATAGCTACTGGGAGCTTGCCGGTCACAACGCGTCGAGAATAGGCTTCGTCGAAATATTTACGGATTTCCCTAGGGGTACCCCTAGGGAAAATCACCAGAATCGAAAAATCGTAAAAAGTGGTGAAATTTTGGATCCGAGTCCAATAATTCGGGAAAACTTGATCGGAATAGCTACTGGGAGCTAGCCGGTCACAACGCGTTGAGAATTTACTTCGTCGGAATTTTTACGGATTTCCCTAGGGGTACCCCTAGGGAAAATTACCAGAATCGAAAAATCGTAAAAAGAGGTGAAATTTTGGATCCGAGTCCAATAATTCGGGAAAACTTTATCGGAATAGCTACTGGGAGCTTGCCGGTCACAACGCGTCGAGAATTGGCTTCGTCGGGATCTGACAAATTTTTACGGATTTCCCTAGGGGTTCCCCTATGGAAAATCACCATAATCGAAAAATCGTAAAACGTGGTGAAATTTTTGATCCGAGTACAATAATTCGAGAAAACTTGATCGGAATAGCTACTGGGAGCTTGCCGGTCACAACGCGTCGAAAATTGGCTTCGTCGGGATCTGACAAATTTTTAAGGATTTCCCTAGGGGTACCCCTAGGGAAAATCACCAGAATCGAAAAATCGTAAAAAGTGGTGAAATTTTTGATCCGAGTCCAATAATTCGGGAAAATTTGATCGGAATAGCTACTGGGAGCTTGTCGGTCACAACGCGTCGAGAATTTGCTTCGTCGGGATCTGACAAATTTTTACGTATTTCCCTAGGGTTACCCCTAGGGAAAATCATCAGAATTCAAAAATCGTAAAAAGTGGTGAAATTTTTGATTCGAGTCCAATAATTTGGGAAAACGTGATCGGAATAGCTACTGGGAGTTTTCCGGTCACAATGCGTTGAGAATTGGCTTCGTCGGAATTTTTACGGATTTCCCTAGGGGTACCCCTAGGGAAAATCACCAGAATCGAAAAATCGTAAAAAGTGGTGAAATTTTTGATCCGAGTCCAATAATTCGGGAAAACTTGATCGGAATAGCTACTGGGAGCTAGCCGGTCACAACCCGTTGAGAATTGGCTTCGTCGGAATTTTTACGGATTTCCCTAGGGGTACCCCCAGGGAAAATCACCAGAATCAAAAAATCGTAAAAAGTGGTGAAATTTTGGATCCGAGTCCAACAATTCGGGAAAACTTGATCGGAATAGCTACTAGGAGCTTTCCGGTCACAACGCGTCGAGAATAGGCTTCGTCGAAATATTTACGGATTTCCCTAGGGGTACCCCTAGGGAAAATCACCAGAATCGAAAAATCGTAAAAAGTGGTGAAATTTTGGATCCGAGTCCAATAATTCGGGAAAACTTGATCGGAATAGCTACTGGGAGCTAGCCGGTCACAACGCGTTGAGAATTGGCTTCGTCGGAATTTTTACGGATTTCCCTAGGGGTACCCCTAGGGAAAATTACCAGAATCGAAAAATCGTAAAAAGAGGTGAAATTTTGGATCCGAGTCCAATAATTCGGGAAAACTTTATCGGAATAGCTACTGGGAACTTGCCGGTCACAACGCATTGAGAATTGGCTTCGTCGGAATTTTTACGGATTTCCCTAGGGGTAACCCTAGGGAAAATCACCAGAATCGAAAAATCATAAAAAGTGGTGAAATTTTGGATCCAAGTTCAATAATTCGGGAAAACTTGATCGGAATAGCTACTGGGAGCTTGCCGGTCACAACGCGTCGAGAATTGGCTTCGTCGGTATCTGACAAATTTTTACAGATTTCCCTAGGGGTACCCCTAGGAAAAATCACCAGAATCGAAAAATCGTAAAAAGTCTTGAAATTTTTGATCCGAGTCCAATAATTCGGGAAAACTTGATCGGAATAGCTACTGGGAGCTTGCCGGTCACAACGCATTGAGAATTGGCTTCGTCGGAATTTTTACGGATTTCCCTAGGGGTAACCCTAGGGAAAATCACCAGAATCGAAAAATCATAAAAAGTGGTGAAATTTTGGATCCAAGTTCAATAATTCGGGAAAACTTGATCGGAATAGCTACTGGGAGCTTGCCGGTCACAACGCGTCGAGAATTGGCTTCGTCGGTATCTGACAAATTTTTACAGATTTCCCTAGGGCTACCCCTAGGAAAAATCACCAGAATCGAAAAATCGTAAAAAGTCTTGAAATTTTTGATCCGAGTCCAATAATTCGGGAAAACTTGATCGGAATAGCTACTGGGAGCTTGCCGGTCACAACGCATTGAGAATTGGCTTCGTCGGAATTTTTACGGATTTCCCTAGGGGTAACCCTAGGGAAAATCACCAGAATCGAAAAATCATAAAAAGTGGTGAAATTTTGGATCCAAGTTCAATAATTCGGGAAAACTTGATCGGAATAGCTACTGGGAGCTTGCCGGTCACAACGCGTCGAGAATTGGTTTCGTCGGTATCTGACAAATTTTTACGGATTTCCCTAGGGGTAACCATAGGGAAAATCACCAGAATCGAAAAATCGTAAAAAGTGGTGAAATTTTGGATCCAAGTGCAATAATTCGGAAAAACTTGATCGGAATAGCTACTGGGAGCTAGCCGGTCACAACGCGTTGAGAATTGGCTTCGTCGGTATCTGACAAATTTTTACAGATTTCCCTAGGGGTACCCCTAGGAAAAATCACCAGAATCGAAAAATCGTAAAAAGTGGTGAAATTTTGGATCCGAGTCCAATAATTCGGGAAAACTTGATCGGAATAGCTACTGGGAGCTTGCCAGTCACAACGCGTCAAGAATTGGCTTCGTCGGGATCTGACAAATTTTTACGGATTTTCCTAGGGGTACCCCTAGGGAAAATCACCAGAATCGAAAAATCGTAAAAAGTGGTGAAATTTTGGATCCGAGTCCAATAATTCGGGAAAACTTGATCGGAATAGCTACTGGGAGCTTGCCGGTCACAACGCATTTAGAATTGGCTTCGTCGGAATTTTTACGGATTTCCCTAGGGTTAACCCTAGGGAAAATCACCAGAATCGAAAAATCATAAAAAGTGGTGAAATTTTGGATCCAAGTTCAATAATTCGGGAAAACTTGATCGGAATAGCTACTGGGAGCTTGCCGGTCACAACGCGTCGAGAATTGGCTTCGTCGGTATCTGACAAATTTTTACAGATTTCCCTAGGGGTACCCCTAGGAAAAATCACCAGAATCGAAAAATCGTAAAAAGTCTTGAAATTTTTGATCCGAGTCCAATAATTCGGGAAAACTTGATCGGAATAGCTACTGGGAGCTTGCCGGTCACAACGCATTGAGAATTGGCTTCGTCGGAATTTTTACGGATTTCCCTAGGGGTAACCCTAGGGAAAATCACCAGAATCGAAAAATCATAAAAAGTGGTGAAATTTTGGATCCAAGTTCAATAATTCGGGAAAACTTGATCGGAATAGCTACTGGGAGCTTGCCGGTCACAACGCGTCGAGAATTGGCTTCGTCGGTATCTGAAGAATTTTTACGGATTTCCCTAGGGGTACCCCTAGGGAAAATCACCAGAATCGAAAAATCGTAAAAAGTGGTGAAATTTTTGATCCGAGTATAATAATTCGGGAAAACTTGATCGGAATACCCACTGGGAGCTTGCCGATCACAACGCGTCGAGAATTGGCTTCGTCGGGATCTGACGAATTTTTACGGATTTTCCTAGGGGTACCCCTAGGGAAAATCACCAGAATCGAAAAATCGTAAAAAGTGGTGAAATTTTTGATCCGAGTCCAATAATTCGGGAAAACTTGATCGTAATAGCTACTGGGAGCTTGCCGGTCACAACGCGTCGAGAATTGGCTTCGTCGGGATCTGACGAATTTTTACGGATTTCCCTAGGGGTACCCCTAGGGAAAATCACCAGAATCGAAAAATCGTCAAAAAGTGGTGAAATTTTGGATCCGAGTCCAATAATTCGGGAAAACTTGATCGGAATAGCTACTGGGAGCTTGCCGGTCACAACGCGTCGAGAATTGGTTTCGTCGGATCTGACGAATTTTTACGGATTTCCCTAGGGGTACCCCTAGGGAAAATCACCAGAATCGAAAAATCGTAAAAAGTGGTGAAATGTTGGATACGAGTCCAATAATTCGGGAAAACTTGATCGGAATAGCTACTGGGAGCTTGCCGGTCACAAAGTGTCAAGAATTGGCTTTGTCGGGCTCTGACAAATTTTTACGGATTTCCCTAGGGGTACCCCTAGGGAAAATCACCATAATCGAAAAATCGTAAAACGTGATGAAATTTTTGATCCGAGTACAATAATTCGAGAAAACTTGATCGGAATAGCTACTGGGAGCTTGCCGGTCACAACGCGTCGAAAATTGGCTTCGTCGGGATCTGACAAATTTTTAAGGATTTCCCTAGGGGTACCCCTAGGGAAAATCACCAGAATCGAAAAATCGTAAAAAGTGGTGAAATTTTGGATATGAGTCCAATAATTCGGGAAAACTTGATCGGAATAGCTAATGGGAGCTTGCCGGTCACAAAGTGTCAAGAATTGGCTTTGTCGGGCTCTGACAAATTTTTACGGATTTCCCTAGGGGTACCCCTAGGGAAAATCACCAGAATCGAAAAATCGTAAAAAGTGGTGAAATTTTTGATCCGAGTCCAATAATTTGGGAAAACTTGATCGGAATAGCTACTGGGAGCTTGCCGGTCACAACGCGTCCAGAATCGGCTTCGTCGGAATTTTTATGGATTTCCCTAGGGGTACCCCTAGGGAAAATCACCAGAATCGAAAAATCGTAAAAAGTGGTGAAATTTTGGATCCGAGTCCAATAATTCGGGAAAACTTGATCGGAATAGCTACTGGGAGCTTGCCGGTCACAACGCGTCGAGAATTGGCTTCGTCGGAATTTTTACGGATTTCCCTAGGGGTACCCATAGGGAAAATCACCAGAATCGAAAAATCGTAAAAAGTGGTGAAATTTTGGATCCGAGTCCAATAATTCGGGAAAACTTGATCGGAATAGCTACTGGGAGCTTGCCGGTCACAACGCATCGAGAATTCGCTTCGTCGGGATCTGACGAATTTTTACGGATTTCCCTAGGGGTACCCCTAGGAAAAATCACCAGAATCGAAAAATCGTAAAAAGTGGTAAAATTTTGGATCCGAGTCCAATAATTCGGGAAAACTTGATCGGAATAGCTACTGGGAGCTTACCGGTCACAACGCGTCGAGAATTGGCTTCGTCGGGATCTGACGAATTTTTACGGATTTCCCTAGGGGTACCCCTAGGGAAAATCACCAGAATCGAAAAATCGTTAAAAGTGGTGAAATTTTGGATCCGAGTCCAATAATTCGGAAAAACTTGATCGGAATAACTACAGGTAGCTTGCCGGTCACAACGCGTCGAGAATTGGGTTCGTCGGGATCTGACAAATTTTTACGGATTTCCCTAGGGGTACCCCTAGGGAAAATCACCAGAATCGAAAAATCGTAAAAAGTGGTGAAATTTTGGATCCGAGTCCAATAATTCGGGAAAACTTGATCGGAATAGCTACTGGGAGCTTGCCGGTCACAACGCATCGAGAATTCGCTTCGTCGGGATCTGACGAATTTTTACGGATTTCCCTAGGGGTACCCCTAGGAAAAATCACCAGAATCGAAAAATCGTAAAAAGTGGTGAAATTTTGGATCCGAGTCCAATAATTCGGGAAAACTTGATCGGAATAGCTACTGGGAGCTTACGGTCACAACGCGTCGAGAATTGGCTTCGTCGGGATCTGACGAATTTTTACGGATTTCCCTAGGGGTACCCCTAGGGAAAATCACCAGAATCGAAAAATCGTTAAAAGTGGTGAAATTTTGGATCCGAGTCCAATAATTCGGAAAAACTTGATCGGAATAACTACAGGTAGCTTGCCGGTCACAACGCGTCGAGAATTGGGTTCGTCGGGATCTGACAAATTTTTACGGATTTCCCTAGGGGTACCCCTAGGGAAAATCACCAGAATCGAAAAATCGTAAAAAGTGGTGAAATTTTGGATCCGAGTCCAATAATTCGGGAAAACTTGATCGGAATACCTACTGGGAGCTTGCCGGTCACAACGCGTCAAGAATTGGCTTCGTCGGGATCTGACGAATTTTTACGTATTTCCCTAGGGGTACCCCAAGGGAAAATCACCAGAATCCGAGTCCAATAATTCGGGAAAACTTGATCAGAATAGCTACTGGGAGCTTGCTGGTCACAAGGCGTCGAGAATTGGCTTCGTCAGAATTTTTACGGATTTCCCTAGGGGTAACCCTAGGGAAAATCACCAGAATCGAAAAATCGTAAAAAGTGGTGAAATTTTGGATCCAAGTGCAATAATTCGGGAAAACTTGATCGGAATAGCTACTGGGAGCTAGCCGGTCACAACGAGTCGAGAATTGGCTTCGTCGGTATCTGACAAATTTTTACAGATTTCCCTAGGGGTACCCCTAGGAAAAATCACCAGAATCGAAAAATCGTAAAAAGTGGTAAAATTTTGGATCAGAGTCCAATAATTCGGGAAAACTTGATCGGAATAGCTACTGGGAGCTTGCCAGTCACAACGCGTCAAGAATTGGCTTCGTCGGGACCTGACAAATTTTTACGGATTTCCCTAGGGGTACCCCTAGGGAAAATCACCAGAATCAAAAAATCGTAAAAAGTGGTGAAATTTTGGATCCGAGTCCAATAATTCGGGAAAACTTGATCGGAATAGCTACTGGGAGCTAGCCGGTCACAACGAGTCGAGAATTGGCTTCGTCGGTATCTGACAAATTTTTACAGATTTCCCTAGGGGTACCCCTAGGAAAAATCACCAGAATCGAAAAATCGTAAAAAGTGGTAAAATTTTGGATCCGAGTCCAATAATTCGGGAAAACTTGATCGGAATAGCTACTGGGAGCTTGCCGGTCACAACGCGTCAAGAATTGGCTTCGTCGGGACCTGACAAATTTTTACGGATTTCCCTAGGGGTACCCCTAGGGAAAATCACCAGAATCAAAAAATCGTAAAAAGTGGTGAAATTTTGGATCCGAGTCCAATAATTCGGGAAAACTTGATCGGAATAGCTACTGGGAGCTTGCCGGTCCTAACGCATTGAGAATTGGCTTCGTCGGAATTTTTACGGATTTCCCTAGGGGTAACCCTAGGGAAAATCACCAGAATCGAAAAATCATAAAAAGTGGTGAAATTTTGGATCCAAGTTCAATAATTCGGGAAAACTTGATCGGAATAGCTACTGGGAGCTTGCCGGTCACAACGCGTCGAGAATTGGCTTTGTCGGTATCTGACGAATTTTTACGGATTTCCCTAGGGGTACCCCTAGGGAAAATCACCAGAATCGAAAAATCGTAAAAAGTGGTGAAATTTTTGATCCGAGTATAATAATTCGGGAAAACTTGATCGGAATAGCCACTGGGAGCTTGCCGATCACAACGCGTCGAGAATTGGCTTCGTCGGGATCTGACGAATTTTTACGGATTTTCCTAGGGGTACCCCTAGGGAAAATCACCAGAATCGAAAAATCGTAAAAAGTGGTGAAATTTTTAATCCGAGTCCAATAATTCGGGAAAACTTGATCGTAATAGCTACTGGGAGCTTGCCGGTCACAACGCGTCGAGAATTGGCTTCGTCGGGATCTGACGAATTTTTACGGATTTCCCTAGGGGTACCCCTAGGGAAAATTACCAGAATCGAAAAATCGTAAAAAGTGGTGAAATTTTGGATCCGAGTCCAATAATTCGGAAAAACTTGATCGGAATAGCTACTGGGAGCTTTCCGGTCACAATGCGTCGAGAATTGGCTTCGTCGGGATCTGACGAATTTTTACGGATTTCCCTAGGGGTACCCCTAGAGAAAATCACCAGAATCGAAAAATCGTAAAAAGTGGTGAAATTTTGGATCCGAGTCCAATAATTCGGGAAAACCTGATCGGAATAGCTACTGGGAGCTTGCCGGTCACAAAGTGTCGAGAATTGGCTTCGTCGGGCTCTGACAAATTTTTACGGATTTCCCTAGGGGTACCCATAGGGAAAAAAAAACACCAGAATCGAAAAATCGTAAAAAGTGGTGAAATTTTGGATCCGAGTCTAATAATTCGGGAAAACTTGATCGGAATAGCTACTGGGAGCTTGCCGGTCACAACGTGTCGAGAATTGGCTTCGTCGGAATTTTTACGGATGTCCCTAGGGGTACCCCTAGGGAAAATCACTAGTATTGAAAAATCGTAAAAAGTGGTGAAATTTTGGATCCGAGTCCAATAATTCGGGAAAACTTGATCAGAATAGCTACTGGGAGCTTGCCGGTCACAACGCGTCGAGAATTGGCTTCGTCGGGATCTGACGAATTTTTACGGATTTCCCTAGGGGTACCCTTAGGGAAAATCACCAGAATCGAAAAATCGTAAAAAGTGGTGAAATTTTGGATCCGAGTCCAATAATTTGGGAAAACTTGATCGGAATAGCTACTGATAGCTTGCCGGTTACAACGCGTCGAGAATTGGCTTCGTCGGGATCTGACGAATTTTTACGGATTTTCCTAGGGGTACCCCTAGGGAAAATCACCAGAATCAAAAAATCGTAAAAAGTGGTGAAATTTTGGATCCGAGTCAATAATTCGGGAAAACTTGATCGGAATAGCTATTGAGAGCTTGCCGGTCACAACGCGTCGATAATTGGCTTCGTCGGGATCTGACGAATTTTTACGGATTTTCCTAGGGGTACCCCTAGGGAAAATCACAAGAATCGAAAAATCGTAAAAAGTAGTGAAATTTTTGATCCGAGTCCAATAATTCGGGAAAACTTGATCGGAATAGCTACTGGGAGCTTGCTGGTCACAACGCGTCGAGAATTGGCTTCGTCGGGATCTGACGAATTTTTACGGATTTCCCTAGGGTTACCCCTAGGGAAAATAACCAGAATTGAAAAATCGTAAAAAGTGGCGAAATTTTGGATCCGAGTCCAATAATTCGGGAAAACTTGATCAGAATAGCTACTGGGAGCTTGCCGGTCACAACGCGTCGAGAATTGGCTTCGTCGGGATCTGAAGAATTTTTACGGATTTTCCTAGGGGTACCCCTAGGGAAAATCACCAGAATCGAAAAATCGTAAAAAGTGGTGAAATTTTGGATCCGAATCCAATAATTTGGGAAAACTTGATCGGAATAGCTACTGATAGCTTGCCGGTTACAACACGTCGAGAATTGGCTTAGTCGGGATCTGACAAATTTTTACGGATTTTCCTAGGGGTACCCCTAAGGAAAATCACCAGAATCGAAAAATCGTAAAAAGTGGTGAAATTTTGGATCCGAGTCTAATAATTCGGGAAAACTTGATCGGAATAGCTACTGGGAGCTTGCCGGTCACAACACGTCGAGAATTGGCTTCGTCGGAATTTTTACGGATTTCCCTAGGGGTACCCCTAGGGAAAATCACCAGAATCGAAAAATCATAAAAAGTGGTTAAATTTTGGATCCGAGTCCAATAATTCGGGAAAACTTGATCGGAATAGCTACTGGGAGCTTGCCGGTCACAACACGTCGAGAATTGGTTTCGTCGGGATCTGACGAATGTTTACGGATTTCCCTAGGGGTACCCCTAGGGAAAATCACCAGAATCGAAAAATCGTAAAAAGAGGTGAAATTTTGGATGCGAGTCCAATAATTCGGGAAAACTTGATCGGAATAGCTACTGAGAGATTTCCGGTCACAACGCGTCGAGAATTGGCTTCGTCGGAATTTTTACGGATTTCCCTAGGGGTACCCCTAGGGAAAATCACCAGAATCGAAAAATCGTAAAAAGTGGTGAAATTTTGGATTAGAGTCCAATAATTCGGGAAAACATGATCGGAATAGCTACTGGGAGCTTGCCGGTCACAACGCGTCGAGAATTGGTTTCGTCGGAATTTTTACGGATGTCCCTAGGGGTACCCCTAGGGAAAATCACCAGAATCGAAAAATCGTAAAAAGTGGCAAAATTTTGGATCCGAGTCCAATAATTCGGGAAAACTTGATCGGAATAGCTACTGGGAGCTTGCCGGTCACAACGCGTCGAGAATTGGCTTCGTCGGAATTTTTACGGATTTTCCTAGGGGTACCCCTAGGAAAAATCACCAGAATCGAAAAATCGTAATAAGTGGTGAAATTTTGGATCCGAGTCCAATGATTCGAGAAAACTTGATCGGAATAGCTACTGGTAGCTTGCCGGTCACAACGCGTCGAGAATTGGCTTCGTCGGGATCTGACGAATTTTTACGGATTTCCCTAGGGGTACCCCTAGGGAAAATCACTAGAATCGAAAAATCGTAAAAAGTGGTGAAATTTTGGATCCGAGTCCAATAATTCGGGAAAACTTGATCGGAATAGCTACTGGGAGCTTGCCGGTCACAACGCGTCGAGAATTGGCTTCGTCGGGATCTGACGAATTTTTACGGATTTCCCTAGGGGTACCCCTAGGGAAAATCACCAGAATCGAAAAATCGTAAAAAGTGGTGAAATTTATGATCCGAGTCCAATAATTCGGGAAAACTTGATCGGAATAGCTACTGGGAGCTTGCCGGTCACAACGGGTCGAGAATTGGCTTCGTCGGGATCTGACGAATTTTTACGGATTTCCCTAGGGATACCCCTAGGGAAAATCACCAGAATCGAAAAATCGTAAAAAGTGATGAAATTTTGGATCCGAGTCCAATAATTCGGGAAAACTTGATCGGAATAGCTACTGGGAGCTTGCCGGTCACAACGCGTCGAGAATTGGCTTCATCGGGATCTGACGAATTTTTACGGATTTCCCTAGGGATACCCCTAGGGAAAATCACCAGAATCGAAAAATCGTAAAAAGTGGTGAAATTTTTGATCCAAGTCCAATAATTCGGGAAAACTTGATCGGAATAGCTACTGGGAGCTTGCCGGTCACAACGCGTCGAGAATTGGCTTCGTCGGTGTTTTTATGGATTTCCCTAGGGGTACCCCTTGGAAAAATCACCAGAATCGAAAAATCGTAAAAAGTGGTGAAATTTTGTATTCGAGTCCAATAATTCGGGAAAACTTGATCGGAATAGCTACTGGGAGCTTGCCGGTCACAACGCGTCGAGAATTGGTTTCGTTGGGATCTGACGAATTTTTACGGATTTTCCTAGGGGTACCCCTAGGGAAAATCACCAGAATCGAAAAATCATAAAAAGTTGCGAAATTTTTGATCCGAGTCCAATAATTCGTGATAACTTGATCGGAATAGCTACTGGGAGCTTGCCGGTCACAACGCATCGAGAATTGGGTTCGTCGGGATCTGACGAATTTTAACGGATTTCCCTAGGGGTACCCCTAGGGAAAATCACCAGAATCGAAAAATCGTAAAAAGTGGTGAAATTTTGGATCCGAGTCCAATAATTCGGGAAAACTTGATCGGAATAGCTACTGGGAGCTTGCCGGTCACAGCGCATAGAGAATTGGTTTCGTCGGAATTTTTACAGATTTCCCTAGGGGTACCCTAGGGAAAATCACCAGAATCGAAAAATCATAAAAAGTGGTTAAATTTTGGATCCGAGTCCAATAATTCGAGAAAGCTTGATCGGAATAGCTACTGGGAGCTTGCCGGTCACAACGCGTCGAGAATTGGCTTCGTCGGGATCTGACGAATTTTTACGGATTTCCCTAGGGGTACCCCACGGGAAAATCACCAGAATCGAAAAATCGTAAAAAGTGGTGAAATTTTGGATCCGAGTCCAATAATTCGGGAAAACTTGATCGGAATAGCTACTGGGAGCTTGCCGGTCACAACGCGTCGAGAATTGGCTTCGTCGGGATCTGAAGAATTTTTACGGATTTCCCTAGGGGTACCCCTAGGGAAAATCACCAGAATCGAAAAATCGTAAAAAGTGGTGAAATTTTTGATCCGAGTCCAATAATTCGGGAAAACTTGATCGGAATAGCTACTGGGAGCTTGCCGATCACAACGCGTCGAGAATTGGCTTCGTCGGGATCTAACGAATTTTTACGGATTTCCCTAGGGGTACCCCTAGGGAAAATTACCAGAATCGAAAAATCGTAAAAAGTGGTGAAATTTTGGATCCGAGTCCAATAATTCGGGAAAACTTGGTCGGAATAGCTAGTGGGAGCTTGCCGGTCACAACGCGTCGAGAATTGGCTTCGTCGGGATCTGACAAATTTTTACGGATTTCCCTAGGGGTACCCCTAGGGAAAATCACCAGAATCGAAAAATCGTAAAAAGTGACGAAATTTTTGATCCGAGTCCAATAATTCGGGAAAACTTGATCGGAATAGCTACTGGGAGCTTGCCGGTCACAACGCGTCGAGAATTGGCTTCATCGGGATCTGACGAATTTTTACGGATTTCCCTAGGGATACCCCTCGGGAAAATCACCAGAATTGAAAAATCGTAAAAAGTGATGAAATTTTGGATCCGAGTCCAATAATTCGGGAAAACTTGATCGGAAAAGCTACTGGGAGCTTGCCGGTCACAACGCATCGAGAATTGGCTTCGTCAGGATCTGACGAATTTTTACGGATTTCTCTAGGGGTACCCCTAGGGAAAATCACAAGAATCGAAAAATCGTAAAAAGTGGTGAAATTTTGGATCCGAGTCCAATAATTCGGGAAAACTTGATCGGAAAAGCTTCTGGGAGCTTGCCGGTCACAACGCGTCGAGAATTGGCTTCGTCAGGATCTGACGAATTTTTACGGATTTCCCTAGGGGTACACCTAGGGAAAATCACCAGAATCGAAAAATCGTAAAAAGTGGTGAAATTTTGAATCCGAGTCCAATAATTTGGGAAAACTTGATCGGAATAGCTACTGGGAGCTTGCCGGTCACAACGCGTCGAGAATTGGCTTCGTCGGTGTTTTTATGGATTTCCCTAGGGGTACCCCTAGGGAAAATCACCAGAATCGAAAAATCGTAAAAAGTGGTGAAATTTTGGATTCGAGTCCAATAATTCGGGAAAACTTGATCGGAATAGCTACTGGGAGCATGCCGGTCACAACGCGTCGAGAATTGATTTCGTCGGGATTTTTACGGATTTCCCTAGGGGTACCCTTAGGAAAAATCACCAGAATCGAAAAATCGTAAAAAGTGGCGAAATTTTTGATCTGAGTCCAATAATTCGAGAAAACTTGATCGGAATAGCTACTGGGAGCTTGTCGGTCACAACGCGTCGAGAATTGGCTTCGTCGGGATCTGACGAATTTTTACGGATTTCCCTAGGGGTACCCCTAGGGAAAATCACCAGAATCGAAAAATCGTAAAAAGTGGCGAAATTTTTGATCCGAGTCCAATAATTCGGGAAAACTTGATCGGAAAAGCTACTGGGAGCTTACCGGTCACAACGCGTCGAGAATTGGCTTCGTCGGGATCTGACGAATTTTTACGGATTTCCCTAGGGGTACCCCTAGGGAAAATCACCAGAATCGAAAAAACGTAAAAAGTGGTGAAATTTTGGATCCGAGTCCAATAATTCGGGAAAACTTGATCGGAATAGCTACTGGGAGCTTGCCGATCACAACGCGTCGAGAATTGGCTTCGTCGGGATCTGACAAATTTTTACGGATTTTCCTAGGGGTACCCCTAGGGAAAATCACCAGAATCTAAAAATCGTAAAAAGTGGCAAAATTTTTGATCCGAGTCGAATAATTCGGGAAAACTTGATCGGAATAGCTACTGGGAGCTTGCCGGTCACAACGCGTCGAGAATTGGCTTCGTCGGAATTTTTAAGGATTTTTCCTAGGGGTACCCCTAGGAAAAATCACCAGAATCGAAAAATCGTAATAAGTGGTGAAATTTTGGATCCGAGTCCAATAATTCGAGAAAACTTAATCGGAATAGCTACTGGGAGCTTGCCGGTCACAACGCGTCGAGAATTGGCTTCGTCGGGATCTGACGAATATTTACGGATTTCCCTAGGGGTACCCCTAGGGAAAATCACCAGAATCGAAAAATCGTAAAAAGTGGTGAAATTTTGGATCCGAGTCCA
The DNA here is from genome assembly GCA_947683425.1 of Excoecaria cochinchinensis. Classification (NCBI taxonomy): domain Eukaryota; kingdom Viridiplantae; phylum Streptophyta; class Magnoliopsida; order Malpighiales; family Euphorbiaceae; genus Excoecaria; species Excoecaria cochinchinensis. The sequence goes on from CANTUQ010000318.1 coordinate 17,861, forward strand.
ATAATTTGGGAAAACTTGATCGGAATAGCTACTGATAGCTTGTCGGTCACAACGCGTCGAGAATTGGCTTCGTTGGGATCTGACAAATTTTTACGGATTTTCCTAGGGGTACTCTAAGGAAAATCACCAGAATCGAAAAATCGTAAAAAGTGGTGAAATTTTGGATCCGAGTCCAATAATTCGGGAAAACTTGATCGGAATAGCTACTGGGAGCTTGCCGGTCATAACGCGTCGAGAATTGGCTTCGTCGAAATTTTTACGGATTTCCCTAGGGGTACCTCTAGGGAAAATCACCAGAATCGAAAAATCATAAAAAGTGGTTAAATTTTGGATCCGAGTCCAATAATTCGGGAAAACTTGATCGGAATATCTACTGGGAGCTTGCCGGTCACAATGCGTCGAGAATTGGCATCGTCGGGATCTGACGAATTTTTACGGATTTCCCTAGGGGTACCCCTAGGGAAAATCACCATAATCGAAAAATCGTAAAAAGTGGTGAAATTTATGATCCGAGTCCAATAATTCGGGAAAACTTGATCGGAATAGCTACTGGGAGCTTGCCGGTCACAACGTGTCGAGAATTGGCTTCGTCGGAATTTTTACGGATTTCCCTAGGGGTACCCCTAGGGAAAATCACCAGAATCGAAAAATCGTAAAAAGTGGTGAAATTTTGGATCCGAGTCCAATAATTCGGGAAAACTTGATCGGAATAGCTACTGGGAGCTTGCCGGTCACAATGCGTCGAGAATTGGCTTCGTCGGGATCTGACTAATTTTTACTCATTTCCCTAGGGGTACCCCTAGGGAAAATCACCAGAATCGAAAAATCGTAAAAAGTGGTGAAATTTATGATCCGAGTCCAATAATTCGGGAAAACTTGATCGGAATAGCTACTGGGAGCTTGCCGGTCACAACGCGTCGAGAATTGGCTTCGTCGGGATCTGACGAATTTTTACGGATTTCCCTAGGGGTACCCCTAGGGAAAATCACCAGAATCGAAAAATCGTAAAAAGTGGCGAAATTTTTTATCCGAGTCCAATAATTCGGGAAAACTTGATCAGAATAGCTACTGGGAGCTTGCCGGTCACAACGCGTCGAGAATTGGCTTCGTCGGGATCTGAAGAATTTTTACGGATTTTCCTAGGGGTACCCCTAGGGAAAATCACCAGAATCGAAAAATCGTAAAAAGTGGTGAAATTTTGGATCCGAATCCAATAATTTGGGAAAACTTGATCGGAATAGCTACTGATAGCTTGCTGGTTACAACACGTCGAGAATTGGCTTAGTCGGGATCTGACAAAATTTTACGGATTTTCCTAGGGGTACCCCTAAGGAAAATCACCAGAATCGAAAAATCGTAAAAAGTGGTGAAATTTTGGATCCGAGTCTAATAATTCGGGAAAACTTGATCGGAATAGCTACTGGGAGCTTGCCGGTCACAACACGTCGAGAATTGGCTTCGTCGGAATTTTTACGGATTTCCCTAGGGGTACCCCTAGGGAAAATCACCAGAATCGAAAAATCATAAAAAGTGGTTAAATTTTGGATCCGAGTCCAATAATTCGGGAAAACTTGATCGGAATAGCTACTGTGAGCTTGCCGGTCACAACACGTCGAGAATTGGTTTCGTCGGGATCTGACGAATGTTTACGGATTTCCCTAGGGGTACCCCTAGGGAAAATCACCAGAATCGAAAAATCGTAAAAAGAGGTGAAATTTTGGATGCGAGTCCAATAATTCGGGAAAACTTGATCGGAATAGCTACTGAGAGATTTCCGGTCACAACGCGTCGAGAATTGGCTTCGTCGGAATTTTTACGGATTTCCCTAGGGGTACCCCTAGGGAAAATCACCAGAATCGAAAAATCGTAAAAAGTGGTGAAATTTTGGATTAGAGTCCAATAATTCGGGAAAACATGATCGGAATAGCTACTGGGAGCTTGCCGGTCACAACGCGTCGAGAATTGGTTTCGTCGAAATTTTTACGGATGTCCCTAGGGGTACCCCTAGGGAAAATCACCAGAATCGAAAAATCGTAAAAAGTGGCAAAATTTTGGATCCGAGTCCAATAATTCGGGAAAACTTGATCGGAATAGCTACTGGGAGCTTGCCGGTCACAACGCGTCGAGAATTGGCTTCGTCGGAATTTTTACGGATTTTCCTAGGGGTACCCCTAGGAAAAATCACCAGAATCGAAAAATCGTAATAAGTGGTGAAATTTTGGATCCGAGTCCAATGATTCGAGAAAACTTGATCGGAATAGCTACTGGTAGCTTGCCGGTCACAACGCGTCGAGAATTGGCTTCGTCGGGATCTGACGAATTTTTACGGATTTCCCTAGGGGTACCCCTAGGGAAAATCACTAGAATCGAAAAATCGTAAAAAGTGGTGAAATTTTGGATCCGAGTCCAATAATTCGGGAAAACTTGATCGGAATAGCTACTGGGAGCTTGCCGGTCACAACGCGTCGAGAATTGGCTTCGTCGGGATCTGACGAATTTTTACGGATTTCCCTAGGGGTACCCCTAGGGAAAATCACCAGAATCGAAAAATCGTAAAAAGTGGTGAAATTTATGATCCGAGTCCAATAATTCGGGAAAACTTGATCGGAATAGCTACTGGGAGCTTGCCGGTCACAACGGGTCGAGAATTGGCTTCGTCGGGATCTGACGAATTTTTACGGATTTCCCTAGGGATACCCCTAGGGAAAATCACCAGAATCGAAAAATCGTAAAAAGTGATGAAATTTTGGATCCGAGTCCAATAATTCGGGAAAACTTGATCGGAATAGCTACTGGGAGCTTGCCGGTCACAACGCGTCGAGAATTGGCTTCATCGGGATCTGACGAATTTTTACGGATTTCCCTAGGGATACCCCTAGGGAAAATCACCAGAATCGAAAAATCGTAAAAAGTGGTGAAATTTTTGATCCAAGTCCAATAATTCGGGAAAACTTGATCGGAATAGCTACTGGGAGCTTGCCGGTCACAACGCGTCGAGAATTGGCTTCGTCGGTGTTTTTATGGATTTCCCTAGGGGTACCCCTTGGAAAAATCACCAGAATCGAAAAATCGTAAAAAGTGGTGAAATTTTGTATTCGAGTCCAATAATTCGGGAAAACTTGATCGGAATAGCTACTGGGAGCTTGCCGGTCACAACGCGTCGAGAATTGGTTTCGTTGGGATCTGACGAATTTTTACGGATTTTCCTAGGGGTACCCCTAGGGAAAATCACCAGAATCGAAAAATCATAAAAAGTTGCGAAATTTTTGATCCGAGTCCAATAATTCGTGATAACTTGATCGGAATAGCTCCTGGGAGCTTGCCGGTCACAACGCATCGAGAATTGGGTTCGTCGGGATCTGACGAATTTTAACGGATTTCCCTAGGGGTACCCCTAGGGAAAATCACCAGAATCGAAAAATCGTAAAAAGTGGTGAAATTTTGGATCCGAGTCCAATAATTCGGGAAAACTTGATCGGAATAGCTACTGGGAGCTTGCCGGTCACAGCGCATAGAGAATTGGTTTCGTCGGAATTTTTACAGATTTCCCTAGGGGTACCCTAGGGAAAATCACCAGAATCGAAAAATCATAAAAAGTGGTTAAATTTTGGATCCGAGTCCAATAATTCGAGAAAGCTTGATCGGAATAGCTACTGGGAGCTTGCCGGTCACAACGCGTCGAGAATTGGCTTCGTCGGGATCTGACGAATTTTTACGGATTTCCCTAGGGGTACCCCACGGGAAAATCACCAGAATCGAAAAATCGTAAAAAGTGGTGAAATTTTGGATCCGAGTCCAATAATTCGGGAAAACTTGATCGGAATAGCTACTGGGAGCTTGCCGGTCACAACGCGTCGAGAATTGGCTTCGTCGGGATCTGAAGAATTTTTACGGATTTCCCTAGGGGTACCCCTAGGGAAAATCACCAGAATCGAAAAATCGTAAAAAGTGGTGAAATTTTTGATCCGAGTCCAATAATTCGGGAAAACTTGATCGGAATAGCTACTGGGAGCTTGCCGATCACAACGCGTCGAGAATTGGCTTCGTCGGGATCTAACGAATTTTTACGGATTTCCCTAGGGGTACCCCTAGGGAAAATTACCAGAATCGAAAAATCGTAAAAAGTGGTGAAATTTTGGATCCGAGTCCAATAATTCGGGAAAACTTGGTCGGAATAGCTAGTGGGAGCTTGCCGGTCACAACGCGTCGAGAATTGGCTTCGTCGGGATCTGACAAATTTTTACGGATTTCCCTAGGGGTACCCCTAGGGAAAATCACCAGAATCGAAAAATCGTAAAAAGTGACGAAATTTTTGATCCGAGTCCAATAATTCGGGAAAACTTGATCGGAATAGCTACTGGGAGCTTGCCGGTCACAACGCGTCGAGAATTGGCTTCATCGGGATCTGACGAATTTTTACGGATTTCCCTAGGGATACCCCTCGGGAAAATCACCAGAATTGAAAAATCGTAAAAAGTGATGAAATTTTGGATCCGAGTCCAATAATTCGGGAAAACTTGATCGGAAAAGCTACTGGGAGCTTGCCGGTCACAACGCATCGAGAATTGGCTTCGTCAGGATCTGACGAATTTTTACGGATTTCTCTAGGGGTACCCCTAGGGAAAATCACAAGAATCGAAAAATCGTAAAAAGTGGTGAAATTTTGGATCCGAGTCCAATAATTCGGGAAAACTTGATCGGAAAAGCTTCTGGGAGCTTGCCGGTCACAACGCGTCGAGAATTGGCTTCGTCAGGATCTGACGAATTTTTACGGATTTCCCTAGGGGTACACCTAGGGAAAATCACCAGAATCGAAAAATCGTAAAAAGTGGTGAAATTTTGAATCCGAGTCCAATAATTTGGGAAAACTTGATCGGAATAGCTACTGGGAGCTTGCCGGTCACAACGCGTCGAGAATTGGCTTCGTCGGTGTTTTTATGGATTTCCCTAGGGGTACCCCTAGGGAAAATCACCAGAATCGAAAAATCGTAAAAAGTGGTGAAATTTTGGATTCGAGTCCAATAATTCGGGAAAACTTGATCGGAATAGCTACTGGGAGCATGCCGGTCACAACGCGTCGAGAATTGATTTCGTCGGGATTTTTACGGATTTCCCTAGGGGTACCCTTAGGAAAAATCACCAGAATCGAAAAATCGTAAAAAGTGGCGAAATTTTTGATCTGAGTCCAATAATTCGAGAAAACTTGATCGGAATAGCTACTGGGAGCTTGTCGGTCACAACGCGTCGAGAATTGGCTTCGTCGGGATCTGACGAATTTTTACGGATTTCCCTAGGGGTACCCCTAGGGAAAATCACCAGAATCGAAAAATCGTAAAAAGTGGCGAAATTTTTGATCCGAGTCCAATAATTCGGGAAAACTTGATCGGAAAAGCTACTGGGAGCTTACCGGTCACAACGCGTCGAGAATTGGCTTCGTCGGGATCTGACGAATTTTTACGGATTTCCCTAGGGGTACCCCTAGGGAAAATCACCAGAATCGAAAAAACGTAAAAAGTGGTGAAATTTTGGATCCGAGTCCAATAATTCGGGAAAACTTGATCGGAATAGCTACTGGGAGCTTGCCGATCACAACGCGTCGAGAATTGGCTTCGTCGGGATCTGACAAATTTTTACGGATTTTCCTAGGGGTACCCCTAGGGAAAATCACCAGAATCTAAAAATCGTAAAAAGTGGCAAAATTTTTGATCCGAGTCGAATAATTCGGGAAAACTTGATCGGAATAGCTACTGGGAGCTTGCCGGTCACAACGCGTCGAGAATTGGCTTCGTCGGAATTTTTAAGGATTTTTCCTAGGGGTACCCCTAGGAAAAATCACCAGAATCGAAAAATCGTAATAAGTGGTGAAATTTTGGATCCGAGTCCAATAATTCGAGAAAACTTAATCGGAATAGCTACTGGGAGCTTGCCGGTCACAACGCGTCGAGAATTGGCTTCGTCGGGATCTGACGAATATTTACGGATTTCCCTAGGGGTACCCCTAGGGAAAATCACCAGAATCGAAAAATCGTAAAAAGTGGTGAAATTTTGGATCCGAGTCCAATAATTTGGGAAAACTTGATCGGAATAGCTACTGATAGCTTGTCGGTCACAACGCGTCGAGAATTGGCTTCGTTGGGATCTGACAAATTTTTACGGATTTTCCTAGGGGTACTCTAAGGAAAATCACCAGAATCGAAAAATCGTAAAAAGTGGTGAAATTTTGGATCCGAGTCCAATAATTCGGGAAAACTTGATCGGAATAGCTACTGGGAGCTTGCCGGTCATAACGCGTCGAGAATTGGCTTCGTCGAAATTTTTACGGATTTCCCTAGGGGTACCTCTAGGGAAAATCACCAGAATCGAAAAATCATAAAAAGTGGTTAAATTTTGGATCCGAGTCCAATAATTCGGGAAAACTTGATCGGAATATCTACTGGGAGCTTGCCGGTCACAATGCGTCGAGAATTGGCATCGTCGGGATCTGACGAATTTTTACGGATTTCCCTAGGGGTACCCCTAGGGAAAATCACCATAATCGAAAAATCGTAAAAAGTGGTGAAATTTATGATCCGAGTCCAATAATTCGGGAAAACTTGATCGGAATAGCTACTGGGAGCTTGCCGGTCACAACGTGTCGAGAATTGGCTTCGTCGGAATTTTTACGGATTTCCCTAGGGGTACCCCTAGGGAAAATCACCAGAATCGAAAAATCGTAAAAAGTGGTGAAATTTTGGATCCGAGTCCAATAATTCGGGAAAACTTGATCGGAATAGCTACTGGGAGCTTGCCGGTCACAATGCGTCGAGAATTGGCTTCGTCGGGATCTGACTAATTTTTACTCATTTCCCTAGGGGTACCCCTAGGGAAAATCACCAGAATCGAAAAATCGTAAAAAGTGGTGAAATTTATGATCCGAGTCCAATAATTCGGGAAAACTTGATCGGAATAGCTACTGGGAGCTTGCCGGTCACAACGCGTCGAGAATTGGCTTCGTCGGGATCTGACGAATTTTTACGGATTTCCCTAGGGGTACCCCTAGGGAAAATCACCAGAATCGAAAAATCGTAAAAAGTGGCGAAATTTTTTATCCGAGTCCAATAATTCGGGAAAACTTGATCGAAAAAGCTACTGGGAGCTTGCCGGTCACAACGCGTCGAGAATTGGCTTCGTCGGGATCTGACGAATTTTTACGGATTTCCCTAGGGGTACCCCTAGGGAAAATCACCAGAATCGAAAAATCGTAAAAAGTGGTGAAATTTTTGATCCGAGTCCAATAATTCGGGAAAACTTGATCGGAATAGCTACTGGGAGCTTGCCGATCAAAACGCGTCGAGAATTGGCTTCGTCGGGATCTGACAAATTTTTACGGATTTCCCTAGGGGTCCCCTAGGGAAAATCACCAGAATCGAAAAATCGTAAAAAGTGGCAAAATTTTGGATCCGAGTCGAATAATTCGGGAAAACTTGATCGGAATAGCTACTGGGAGCTTGCCGGTCACAACGCGTCGAGAATTGGCTTCGTCGGAATTTTTAAGGATTTTTCCTAGGGGTACCCCTAGGAAAAATCACCAGAATCGAAAAATCGTAATAAGTTGTGAAATTTTGGATCCGAGTCCAATAATTCGAGAAAACTTGATCGGAATAGCTACTGGGAGCTTGCTGGTCACAACGCGTCGAGAATTGACTTCGTCGGGATCTGACCAATTTTTACGGATTTCCCTAGGGGCACCCCTAGGAAAAATCACCAGAATCGAAAAATCGTAAAAAGTGATGAAATTTTGGATCCGAGTCCAATAATTCGAGAAAACTTGATCGGAATAGCTACTGGGAGCTTGCCGGTCACAACGCGTCGAGAATTGGCTTCGTCGGGATCTGACGAATTTTTACGGATTTCCCTAGGGGTACCCCTAGGGAAAATCACCAGAATCGAAAAATCGTAAAAAGTGGTGAAATTTATGATCCGAGTCCAATAATTCGGGAAAACTTGATCGGAATAGCTACTGGGAGCTTGCCGGTCACAACGCGTCGAGAATTGGCTTCGTCGGTGTTTTTATGGATTTCCCTAGGGGTACCACTAGGGAAAATCACCAGAATCGAAAAATCGTAAAAAGTGGTGAAATTTTGGATCCGAGTCCAATAATTCTGGAAAACTTGATCGGAATTGCTACTGGGAGCTTGCCGGTCACAACGCGTCAAGAATTGGCTTCATCGGGATCTGACGAATTTTTACGGATTTCCCTAGGGGTACCCCTAGGGAAAATCACCAGAATCGAAAAATCGTAAAAAGTGGTGAAATTTTGGATCCGAGTCCAATAATTCGGGAAAACTTGATCGGAATAGCTACTGGGAGCTTGCCGGTCACAACACGTCGAGAATTGGCTTCGTCAGAATTTTTACGGATTTCCCTAGGGGTACCCCTAGGGAAAAACACCAGAATCGAAAAATCGTAAAAAGTGGTGAAATTTTGGATCCGAGTCCAATAATTCGGGAAAACTTGATCGGAATAGCTACTGGGAGCTTGCCGGTCACAACGTGTCGAGAATTGGCTTCGTCGGAATTTTTACGGATGTCCCTAGGGGTACCCCTAGGGAAAATCACTAGTATTGAAAAATCGTAAAAAGTGGTGAAATTTTGGATCCGAGTCCAATAATTCGGGAAAACTTGATCAGAATAGCTACTGGGAGCTTGCCGGTCACAACGCGTCGAGAATTAGTTTCGTCGGGATCTGACGAATTTTTACGGATTTCCCTAGGGGTACCCCTAGGGAAAATCACCAGAATCGAAAAATCGTAAAAAGTGGTGAAATTTTTGATCCGAGTCCAATAATTCGGGAAAACTTGATCGGAATAGCTACTGGAGCTTGCCGATCACAACGCGTCGAGAATTGGCTTCGTCGGGATCTGACAAATTTTTACGGATTTCCCTAGGGGTCCCCTAGGGAAAATCACCAGAATCGAAAAATCGTAAAAAGTGGCAAAATTTTGGATCCGAGTCGAATAATTCGGGAAAACTTGATCGGAATAGCTACTGGGAGCTTGCCGGTCACAACGCGTCGAGAATTGGTTTCGTCGGAATTTTTAAGGATTTTTCCTAGGGGTACCCCTAGGAAAAATCACCAGAATCGAAAAATCGTAATAAGTGGTGAAATTTTGGATCCGAGTCCAATAATTCGAGAAAACTTGATCGGAATAGCTACTGGGAGCTTGCTGGTCACAACGCGTCGAGAATTGACTTCGTCGGGATCTGACCAATTTTTACGGATTTCCCTAGGGGCACCCCTAGGAAAAATCACCAGAATCGAAAAATCGTAAAAAGTGATGAAATTTTTGATCCGAGTCCAATAATTCGGGAAAACTTGATCGGAATAGCTACTGGGAGCTTGCCGGTCACAACGCGTCGAGAATTGGCTTCGTCGGGATCTGACGAATTTTTACGGATTTCCCTAGGGGTACCCCTAGGGAAAATCACCAGAATCGAAAAATCGTAAAAAGTGGTGAAATTTATGATCCGAGTCCAATAATTCGGGAAAACTTGATCGGAATAGCTACTGGGAGCTTGCCGGTCACAACGCGTCGAGAATTGGCTTCGTCGGTGTTTTTATGGATTTCCCTAGGGGTACCACTAGGAAAAATCACCAGAATCGAAAAATCGTAAAAAGTGGTGAAATTTTGGATCCGAGTCCAATAATTCGGGAAAACTTGATCGGAATTGCTACTGGGAGCTTGCCGGTCACAACGCGTCAAGAATTGGCTTCGTCGGGATCTGACGAATTTTTACGGATTTCCCTAGGGGTACCCCTAGGGAAAATCACCAGAATCGAAAAATCGTAAAAAGTGGTGAAATTTTGGATCCGAGTCGAATAATTCGGGAAAACTTGATCGGAATAGCTACTGGGAGCTTGCCGGTCACAACGCGTCGAGAATTGGTTTCGTCGGAATTTTTAAGGATTTTTCCTAGGGGTACCCCTAGGAAAAATCACCAGAATCGAAAAATCGTAATAAGTGGTGAAATTTTGGATCCGAGTCCAATAATTCGAGAAAACTTGATCGGAATAGCTACTGGGAGCTTGCTGGTCACAACGCGTCGAGAATTGACTTCGTCGGGATCTGACCAATTTTTACGGATTTCCCTAGGGGCACCCCTAGGAAAAATCACCAGAATCGAAAAATCGTAAAAAGTGATGAAATTTTTGATCCGAGTCCAATAATTCGGGAAAACTTGATCGGAATAGCTACTGGGAGCTTGCCGGTCACAACGCGTCGAGAATTGGCTTCGTCGGGATCTGACGAATTTTTACGGATTTCCCTAGGGGTACCCCTAGGGAAAATCACCAGAATCGAAAAATCGTAAAAAGTGGTGAAATTTATGATCCGAGTCCAATAATTCGGGAAAACTTGATCGGAATAGCTACTGGGAGCTTGCCGGTCACAACGCGTCGAGAATTGGCTTCGTCGGTGTTTTTATGGATTTCCCTAGGGGTACCACTAGGAAAAATCACCAGAATCGAAAAATCGTAAAAAGTGGTGAAATTTTGGATCCGAGTCCAATAATTCGGGAAAACTTGATCGGAATTGCTACTGGGAGCTTGCCGGTCACAACGCGTCAAGAATTGGCTTCGTCGGGATCTGACGAATTTTTACGGATTTCCCTAGGGGTACCCCTAGGGAAAATCACCAGAATCGAAAAATTGTAAAAAGTGGTGAAATTTTGGATCCGAGTCCAATAATTCGGGAAAACTTGATCGGAATAGCTACTGGGAGCTTGCCGGTCACAACACGTCGAGAATTGGTTTCGTCAGAATTTTTACGGATTTCCCTAGGGGTACCCCTAGGGAAAAACACCAGAATCGAAAAATCGTAAAAAGTGGTGAAATTTTGGATCCGAGTCCAATAATTCGGGAAAACTTGATCGGAATAGCTACTGGGAGCTTGCCGGTCACAACGTGTCGAGAATTGGCTTCGTCGGAATTTTTACGGATGTCCCTAGGGGTACCCCTAGGGAAAATCACTAGTATTGAAAAATCGTAAAAAGTGGTGAAATTTTGGATCCGAGTCCAATAATTCGAGAAAACTTGATCAGAATAGCTACTGGGAGCTTGCCGGTCACAACACGTCAAGAATTGGCTTCGTCGGGATCTGACGAATTTTTACGGATTTCCCTAGGGGTACCCTTAGGGAAAATCACCAGAATCGAAAAATCGTAAAAAGTGGTGAAATTTTGGATCCGAGTCCAATAATTTGGGAAAACTTGATCGGAATAGCTACTGATAGCTTGCCGGTTACAACGCGTCGAGAATTGGCTTCGTCGGGATCTGACGAATTTTTACGGATTTTCCTAGGGGTACCCCTAGGGAAAATCACCAGAATCGAAAAATCGTAAAAAGTGGTGAAATTTTGGATCCGAGTCCAATAATTCGGGAAAACTTGATCAGAATAGCTACTGGGAGCTTGCCGGTCACAACGCGTCGAGAATTGGCTTCGTCGGGATCTGACGAATTTTTACGGATTTCCCTAGGGGTACCCTTAGGGAAAATCACCAGAATCGAAAAATCGTAAAAAGTGGTGAAATTTTGGATCCGAGTCCAATAATTTGGGAAAACTTGATCGGAATAGCTACTGATAGCTTGCCGGTTACAACGCGTCGAGAATTGGCTTCGTCGGGATCTGACGAATTTTTACGGATTTTCCTAGGGGTACCCCTAGGGAAAATCACCAGAATCAAAAAATCGTAAAAAGTGGTGAAATTTTTGATCCGAGTCCAATAATTCGGGAAAACTTGATCGGAATAGCTATTGAGACCTTGCCGGTCACAACGCGTCGAGAATTGGCTTCGTCGGGATCTGACGAATTTTTACGGATTTTCCTAGGGGTACCCCTAGAGAAAATCACAAGAATCGAAAAATCGTAAAAAGTGGTGAAATTTTTGATCCGAGTCCAATAATTCGGGAAAACTTGATCGGAATAGCTACTGGGAGCTTGCTGGTCACAACGCGTCGAGAATTGGCTTCGTCGGGATCTGATGAATTTTTACGGATTTCCCTAGGGTTACCCCTAGGGAAAATAACCAGAATTGAAAAATCGTAAAAAGTGGTGAAATTTTGGATCCGAGTCCAATAATTCGGGAAAACTTGATCAGAATAGCTACTGGGAGCTTGCCGGTCACAACGCGTCGAGAATTGGCTTCGTCGGGATCTGACGAATTTTTACGGATTTTCCTAGGGGTACCCCTAGGGAAAATCACCAGAATCAAAAAATCGTAAAAAGTGGTGAAATTTTTGATCCGAGTCCAATAATTCGGGAAAACTTGATCGGAATAGATATTGAGACCTTGCCGGTCACAACGCGTCGAGAATTGGCTTCGTCGGGATCTGACGAATTTTTACGGATTTTCCTAGGGGTACCCCTAGAGAAAATCACAAGAATCGAAAAATCGTAAAAAGTGGTGAAATTTTTGATCCGAGTCCAATAATTCGGGAAAACTTGATCGGAATAGCTACTGGGAGCTTGCTGGTCACAACGCGTCGAGAATTGGCTTCGTCGGGATCTGATGAATTTTTACGGATTTCCCTAGGGTTACCCCTAGGGAAAATAACCAGAATTGAAAAATCGTAAAAAGTGGTGAAATTTTGGATCCGAGTCCAATAATTCGGGAAAACTTGATCAGAATAGCTACTGGGAGCTTGCCGGTCACAACGCGTCGAGAATTGGCTTCGTCGGGATCTGACGAATTTTTACGGATTTCCCTAGGGGTACCCTTAGGGAAAATCACCAGAATCGAAAAATCGTAAAAAGTGGTGAAATTTTGGATCCGAGTCCAATAATTTGGGAAAACTTGATCGGAATAGCTACTGATAGCTTGCCGGTTACAACGCGTCGAGAATTGGCTTCGTCGGGATCTGACGAATTTTTACGGATTTTCCTAGGTGTACCCCTAGGGAAAATCACCAGAATCAAAAAATCGTAAAAAGTGGTGAAATTTTTGATCCGAGTCCAATAATTCGGGAAAACTTGATCGGAATAGCTATTGAGACCTTGCCGGTCACAACGCGTCGAGAATTGGCTTCGTCGGGATCTGACGAATTTTTACGGATTTTCCTAGGGGTACCCCTAGAGAAAATCACAAGAATCGAAAAATCGTAAAAAGTGGTGAAATTTTTGATCCGAGTCCAATAATTCGGGAAAACTTGATCGGAATAGCTACTGGGAGCTTGCTGGTCACAACGCGTCGAGAATTGGCTTCGTCGGGATCTGATGAATTTTTACGGATTTCCCTAGGGTTACCCCTAGGGAAAATAACCAGAATTGAAAAATCGTAAAAAGTGGTGAAATTTTGGATCCGAGTCCAATAATTCGGGAAAACTTGATCAGAATAGCTACTGGGAGCTTGCCGGTCACAACGCGTCGAGAATTGGCTTCATCGGGATCTGACGAATTTTTACGGATTTTCCTAGGGGTACCCCTAGAGAAAATCACAAGAATCGAAAAATCGTAAAAAGTGGTGAAATTTTGGATCCGAGTCCAATAATTAGGGAAAACTTGATCGGAATAGCTACTGGGAGCTTGCCGGTCACAACACGTCGAGAATTGGCTTCGTCAGAATTTTTACGGATTTCCCTAGGGGTACCCCTAGGGAAAAACACCAGAATCGAAAAATCGTAAAAAGTGGTGAAATTTTGGATCCGAGTCCAATAATTCGGGAAAACTTGATCGGAATAGCTACTGGGAGCTTGCCGGTCACAACGTGTCGAGAATTGGCTTCGTCGGAATTTTTACGGATGTCCCTAGGGGTACCCCTAGGGAAAATCACCAGTATTGAAAAATCGTAAAAAGTGGTGAAATTTTGGATCCGAGTCCAATAATTCGGGAAAACTTGATCAGAATAGCTACTGGGAGCTTGCCGGTCACAACGCGTCAAGAATTGGCTTCGTCGGGATCTGACGAATTTTTACGGATTTCCCTAGGGGTACCCTTAGGGAAAATCACCAGAATCGAAAAATCGTAAAAAGTGGTGAAATTTTGGATCCGAGTCCAATAATTTGGGAAAACTTGATCGGAATAGCTACTGATAGCTTGCCGGTTACAACGCGTCGAGAATTGGCTTCGTCGGGATCTGACGAATTTTTACGGATTTTCCTAGGGGTACCCCTAGGGAAAATCACCAGAATCGAAAAATCGTAAAAAGTGGTGAAATTTTGGATCCGAGTCCAATAATTCGGGAAAACTTTATCAGAATAGCTACTGGGAGCTTGCTGGTCACAACGCGTCGAGAATTGGCTTCGTCGGGATCTGACGAATTTTTACGGATTTCCCTAGGGGTACCCTTAGGGAAAATCACCAGAATCGAAAAATCGTAAAAAGTGGTGAAATTTTGGATCCGAGTCCAATAATTTGGGAAAACTTGATCGGAATAGCTACTGATAGCTTGCCGGTTACAACGCGTCGAGAATTGGCTTCGTCGGGATCTGACGAATTTTTACGGATTTTCCTAGGGGTACCCCTAGGGAAAATCACCAGAATCAAAAAATCGTAAAAAGTGGTGAAATTTTTGATCCGAGTCCAATAATTCGGGAAAACTTGATCGGAATAGCTATTGAGACCTTGCCGGTCACAACGCGTCGAGAATTGGCTTCGTCGGGATCTGACGAATTTTTACAGATTTTCCTAGGGGTACCCCTAGAGAAAATCACAAGAATCGAAAAATCGTAAAAGGTGGTGAAATTTTTGATCCGAGTCCAATAATTCGGGAAAACTTGATCGGAATAGCTACTGGGAGCTTGCTGGTCACAACGCGTCGAGAATTGGCTTCGTCGGGATCTGATGAATTTTTACGGATTTCCCTAGGGTTACCCCTAGGGAAAATAACCAGAATTGAAAAATCGTAAAAAGTGGTGAAATTTTGGATCCGAGTCCAATAATTCGGGAAAACTTGATCAGAATAGCTACTGGGAGCTTGCCGGTCACAACGCGTCGAGAATTGGCTTCGTCGGGATCTGACCAATTTTTACGGATTTTCCTAGGGGTACCCCTAGGGAAAATCACCAGAATCAAAAAATCGTAAAAAGTGGTGAAATTTTGGATCCGAATCCAATAATTTGGAAAAACTTAATCGGAATAGCTACTGATAGCTTGCCGGTCACAACACGTCGAGAATTGGCTTCGTCGGGATCTGACAAATTTTTACGGATTTTCCTAGGGGTACCCCTAAGGAAAATCACCAGAATCGAAAAATCGTAAAAAGTGGTGAAATTTTAGATCCGAGTCTAATAATTCGGGAAAACTTGATCGGAATAGCTACTGGGAGCTTGCCGGTCACAACGCGTCGAGAATTGGCTTCGTCGGAATTTTTACGGATTTCCCTAGGGGTACCCCTAGGGAAAATCACCAGAATCGAAAAATCATAAAAAGTGGTTAAATTTTGGATCCGAGTCCAATAATTCGGGAAAACTTGATCGGAATAGCTACTGGGAGCTTGCCGGTCACAACACGTCGAGAATTGGCTTCGTCGGGATCTGACGAATGTTTACGGATTTCCCTAGGGGTACCCCTAGGGAAAATCACCAGAATCGAAAAATCGTAAAAAGAGGTGAAATTTTGGATGCGAGTCCAATAATTCGGGAAAACTTGATCGGAATAGCTACTGAGAGCTTTCCGGTCACAACGCGTCGAGAATTGGCTTCGTCGGAATTTTTACGGATTTCCCTAGGGGTACCCCTAGGGAAAATCACCAGAATCGAAAAATCGTAAAAAGTGGTGAAATTTTGGATTAGAGTCCAATAATTCAGGAAAACTTGATCGGAATAGCTACTGGGAGCTTGCCGGTCACAACGCGTCGAGAATTGGTTTCGTCGGAATTTTTACGGATGTCCCTAGGGAAAATCACCAGAATCGAAAAATCGTAAAAAGTGGTGAAATTTTGGATCCGAGTCCAATAATTCGGGAAAACTTGATCGGAATAGCTACTGGGAGCTTGCCGATCACAACGCGTCGAGAATTGGCTTCGTCGGGATCTGACAAATTTTTACGGATTTCCCTAGGGGTACCCCTAGGGAAAATCACCAGAATCGAAAAATCGTAAAAAGTGGCAAAATTTTGGATCCGCGTCTAATAATTCGGGAAAACTTGATCGGAATAGCTACTGGGAGCTAGCCGGTCACAACGCGTCGAGAATTGGCTTCGTCGGAATTTTTACGGATTTTCCTAGGGGTACCCCTAGGAAAAATCACCAGAATCGAAAAATCGTAATAAGTGGTGAAATTTTGGATCCGAGTCCAATAATTCGAGAAAACTTGATCGGAATAGCTACTGGAAGTTTGCCGGTCAAAACGCGTCGAGAATTGGCTTCGTCGGGATCTGACGAATTTTTACGGATTTCCCTAAGGGTACCCCTAGGGAAAATCACCAGAATCGAAAAATCGTAAAAAGTGGTGAAATTTTAGATCCGAGTCCAATAATTCGGGAAAACTTGATCGGAATAGCTACTGGGAGCTTGCCGGTCACAACGCGTCGAGAATTGGCTTCGTCGGGATCTGACGAATTTTTACGGATTTCCCTAGGGGTACCCCTAGGGAAAATCACCAGAATCGAAAAATCGTAAAAAGTGGTGAAATTTATGATCCGAGTCCAATAATTCGGGAAAACTTGATCGGAATAGCTACTGGGAGCTTGCCGGTCACAACGCGTCGAGAATTGGCTTCGTCGGGATCTGACGAATTTTTACGGATTTTCCTAGGGGTACCCCTAGGGAAAATCACCAGAATCGAAAAATCGTAAAAAGTGGTGAAATTTTGGATCCGAATCCAATAATTTGGGAAAAATTAATCGGAATAGCTACTGATAGCTTGCCGGTCACAACACGTCGAGAATTGGCTTCGTCGGGATCTGACAAATTTTTACGGATTTTCCTAGGGGTACCCCTAAGGAAAATCACCAGAATCGAAAAATCGTAAAAAGTGGTGAAATTTTGGATCCGAGTCTAATAATTCGGGAAAACTTGATCGGAATAGCTACTGGGAGCTTGCCGGTCACAACGCGTCGAGAATTGGCTTCGTCGGAATTTTTACGGATTTCCCTAGGGGTACCCCAAGGGAAAATCACCAGAATCGAAAAATCATAAAAAGTGGTTAAATTTTGGATCCGAGTCCAATAATTCGGGAAAACTTGATCGGAATAGCTACTGGGAGCTTGCCGGTCACAACACGTCGAGAATTGGCTTCGTCGGGATCTGACGAATGTTTACGGATTTCCCTAGGGGTACCCCTAGGGAAAATCACCAGAATCGAAAAATCGTAAAAAGAGGTGAAATTTTGGATGCGAGTCCAATAATTCGGGAAAACTTGATCGGAATAGCTACTGAGAGCTTTCCGGTCACAACGCGTCGAGAATTGGCTTCGTCGGAATTTTTACGGATTTCCCTAGGGGTACCCCTAGGGAAAATCACCAGAATCGAAAAATCGTAAAAAGTGGTGAAATTTTGGATTAGAGTCCAATAATTCAGGAAAACTTGATCGGAATAGCTACTGGGAGCTTGCCGGTCACAACGCGTCGAGAATTGGTTTCGTCGGAATTTTTACGGATGTCCCTAGGGAAAATCACCAGAATCGAAAAATCGTAAAAAGTGGTGAAATTTTGGATCCGAGTCCAATAATTCGGGAAAACTTGATCGGAATAGCTACTGGGAGCTTGCCGATCACAACGCGTCGAGAATTGGCTTCGTCGGGATCTGACAAATTTTTACGGATTTCCCTAGGGGTACCCCTAGGGAAAATCACCAGAATCGAAAAATCGTAAAAAGTGGCAAAATTTTGGATCCGAGTCTAATAATTCGGGAAAACTTGATCGGAATAGCTACTGGGAGCTTGCCGGTCACAACGCGTCGAGAATTGGCTTCGTCGGGATCTGACGAATTTTTACGGATTTCCCTAGGGGTACCGTTAGGGAAAATCACCAGAATCGAAAAATCATAAAAAGTGGTGAAATTTACGATCCGAGTCCAATAATTCGGGAAAACTTGATCGGAATAGCTACTGGGAGCTTGCCGGTCACAACGTGTCGAGAATTGGCTTCGTCGGAATTTTTACGGATTTCCCTAGGGGTACCCCTAGGGAAAATCACCAGAATCAAAAAATCGTAAAAAGTGGTGAAATTTTGGATCCGTGTCCAATAATTCGGGAAAACTTGATCGGAATAGCTACTGGGAGCTTGCCGGTCACAATGCGTCGAGAATTGGCTTCGTCGGGATCTGACGAATTTTTACTCATTTCCCTAGGGGTACCCCTAGGGAAAATCACCAGAATCGAAAAATCGTAAAAAGTGGTGAAATTTTTGATCCGAGTCCAATAATTCGGAAAAACTTGATCGGAATAGCTACTGGGAGCTTGCCGGTCACAACGCGTCGAGAATTGGCTTTGTCCGGATCTGACGAATTTTTACGGATTTCCCTAGGGGTACCCCTAGGGAAAATCACCATAATCGAAAAATCGTAAAAAGTGGTGAAATTTTGGATCCGAGTCCAATAATTCGGGAAAACTTGATCGGAATAGCTACTGGGAGCTTGCCGGTCACAACGCGTCGAGAATTGGTTTCGTCGGAATTTTTACGGATGTCCCTAGGGGTACCCCTAGGGAAAATCACCAGAATCGAAAAATCGTAAAAAGTGGTGAAATTTTGGACCCGAGTCCAATAATTCGGGAAAACTTGATCGGAATAGCTACTGGGAGCTTGCCGGTCACAACGCGTCGAGAATTGGCTTCGTCGGCATCTGACGAATTTTTACTGATTTCCCTAGGGGTACCCCTAGGGAAAATCACCAGAATCGAAAAATCGTAAAAAGTGGTGAAATTTTGGATCCGAGTCCAATAATTCGGGAAAACTTGATCGGAATAGCTACTGGGAGCTTGCCGGTCACAACGCGTCGAGAATTGGCTTCGTCGGAATTTTTACGGATTTCCCTAGAGGTACCCCTAGGGAAAATCACCAGAATTGAAAAATCATAAAAAGTGGTTAAATTTTGGATCCGAGTCCAATAATTCGGGAAAACTTGATCGGAATAGCTACTGGGAGCTTGCCGGTCACAACGCGTCGAGAATTGGCTTCGTCGGGATCTGACGAATTTTTACGGATTTCCCTAGGGGTACCCCTAGGGAAAATCACCAGAATCAAAAAATCGTAAAAAGTGGTGAAATTTATGATCCGAGTCCAATAATTTGGGGAAACTTTATCGGAATAGCTACTGGGAGCTTGCCGGTCACAACGCGTCGAGAATTTGCTTCGTCGGAATTTTTACGGATTTTCCTAGGGGTACCCCTAGGGAAAATCACCAGAATCGAAAAATCGTAAAAAGTAGTGAAATTTTGGATCCGAGTCCAATAATTCTGGAAAACTTGATCGGAATTGCTACTGGGAGCTTGCCGGTCACAATGCGTCGAGAATTGGCTTCGTCGGCATCTGACGAATTTTTACGCATTTCCCTAGGGGTACCCCTAGGAAAAATCACCAGAATCGAAAAATCGTAAAAAGTGGTGAAATTTTGGATCCGAGTCCAATAATTCGGGAAAACTTGATCGGAATAGCTACTGGGAGCTTGCCGGTCACAACGCGTCGAGAATTGGCTTTGTCGGGATCTGACGAATTTTTACGGATTTCATTAGGGGTACCCCTAGGGAAAATCACCAGAATCGAAAAATCGTAAAAAGTGGTGAAATTTTGGATCCGAGTCCAATAATTCGGGAAAACATAATCGAAATAGCTACTGGGAGCTTGCCGGTCACAACGCGTCGAGAATTGGTTTCGTCGGAATTTTTACGGATGTCCCTAGGGGTACCCCTAGGGAAAATCACCAGAATCGAAAAAT
Source organism: Excoecaria cochinchinensis (assembly GCA_947683425.1). Taxonomy (NCBI): domain Eukaryota; kingdom Viridiplantae; phylum Streptophyta; class Magnoliopsida; order Malpighiales; family Euphorbiaceae; genus Excoecaria; species Excoecaria cochinchinensis. The sequence continues at coordinate 37,708 of CANTUQ010000318.1, forward strand.
CGTAAAAAGTGGTGAAATTTTGGACCCGAGTCCAATAATTCGGGAAAACTTGATCGGAATAGCTACTGGGAGCTTGCCGGTCACAACGCGTCGAGAATTGGTTTCGTCGGCATCTGACGAATTTTTACTGATTTCCCTAGGGGTACCCCTAGGGAAAATCACCAGAATCGAAAAATCGTAAAAAGTGGTGAAATTTTGTATCCGAGTCCAATAATTCTGGAAAACTTGATCGGAATAGCTACTGGGAGCTTGCCGGTCACAACGCGTTAAGAATTAGTTTCGTCGGGATCTGACGAATTTTTACGGATTTTCCTAGGGGTACCCCTAGGGAAAATCACCAGAATCGAAAAATCGTAAAAAATGTTGAAATTTTGGATCCGAGTACAATAATTCAGGAAAACTTGATCGGAAAAGCTACTGGGAGCTTGCCGGTCACAACGCGTCAAGAATTGGCTTCGTCGGGATCTGACGAATTTTTACGGATTTCCCTAGGGGTACCCCTAGGGAAAATCACCAGAATCGAAAAATCGTAAAAAGTGGTGAAATTTTGGATCCGAGTCCAATAATTCGGGAAAACTTGATCGGAATAGCTACTGGGAGCTAGCCGGTCACAACGCGTCGAGAATTGGTTTCGTCGGTGTTTTTTACGGATTTCCCTAGGAGTACCCTAGGAAAAATCACCAGAATCGAAAAATCGTAAAAAGTGGCGAAATTTTTGATCCGAGTCCAATAATTCGGGAAAACTTGATCGGAATAGCTACTGGGAGCTTGCCGGTCACAACGCGTCGAGAATTGGCTTCGTCGGGATCTGATGAATTTTTACGGATTTTCCTAGGGGCACCCATAGGGAAAATCACCAGAATCGAAAAATCGTAAAAAGTGGTGAAATTTTTGATCCGAGTCCAACAATTCGGGAAAAATTGATCGGAAAAGCTACTGAGAGCTTGCCGGTCACAACGCGTCGAGAATTGGCTTCGTCGGGATCTGACGAATTTTTACGGATTTCCCTAGGGGTACCCCTAGGGAAAATCACCAGAATCGAAAAATCGTAAAAAGTGGTGAAATTTTGGATCCGAGTACAATAATTCGGGAAAACTTGATCGGAAAAGCTACTGGGAGCTTGCCGGTCACAACGCGTCGAGAATTGGCTTCGTCGGGATCTGACGAATTTTTACGGATTTCCCTAGGGGTACCCCTAGGGAAAATCACCAGAATCGAAAAATCGTAAAAAGTGGTGAAATTTTGGATCCGAGTCCAATAATTCGGGAAAACTTAATCGAAATAGCTACTGGGAGCTTGCCGGTCACAACGCGTCGAGAATTGGTTTCGTCGGAATTTTTACGGATGTCCCTAGGGGTACCCCTAGGGAAAATCACCAGAATCGAAAAATCGTAAAAAGTGGTGAAATTTTGGACCCGAGTCCAATAATTCGGGAAAACTTGATCGGAATAGCTACTGGGAGCTTGCCGGTCACAACGCGTCGAGAATTGGTTTCGTCGGCATCTGACGAATTTTTACTGATTTCCCTAGGGGTACCCCTAGGGAAAATCACCAGAATCGAAAAATCGTAAAAAGTGGTGAAATTTTGTATCCGAGTCCAATAATTCTGGAAAACTTGATCGGAATAGCTACTGGGAGCTTGCCGGTCACAACGCGTTAAGAATTAGTTTCGTCGGGATCTGACGAATTTTTACGGATTTTCCTAGGGGTACCCCTAGGGAAAATCACCAGAATCGAAAAATCGTAAAAAGTGGTGAAATTTTGGATCCGAGTACAATAATTCGGGAAAACTTGATCGGAAAAGCTACTGGGAGCTTGCCGGTCACAACGCGTCGAGAATTGGCTTCGTCGGGATCTGACGAATTTTTACGGATTTCCCTAGGGGTACCCCTAGGGAAAATCACCAGAATCAAAAAATCGTAAAAAGTGGTGAAATTTTGGATCCGAGTCCAATAATTCGGAAAAACTTGATCGGAATAGCTACTGGGAGCTAGCCGGTCACAACGCGTCGAGAATTGGTTTCGTCGGTGTTTTTTACGGATTTCCCTAGGAGTACACTAGGAAAAATCACCAGAATCGAAAAATCGTAAAAAGTGGCGAAATTTTTGATCCGAGTCCAATAATTCGGGAAAACTTGATCGGAATAGCTACTGGGAGCTTGCCGGTCACAACGCGTCGAGAATTGGCTTCGTCGGGATCTGACGAATTTTTACGGATTTTCCTAGGGGCACCCATAGGGAAAATCACCAGAATCGAAAAATCGTAAAAAGTGGCGAAATTTTTGATCCGAGTCCAACAATTCGGGAAAAATTGATCGGAAAAGCTACTGGGAGCTTGCCGGTCACAACGCGTCGAGAATTGGCTTCGTCGGGATCTGACGAATTTTTACGGATTTCCCTAGGGGTACCCCTAGGGAAAATCACCAGAATCAAAAAATCGTAAAAAGTGGTGAAATTTTGGATCCGAGTACAATTATTCGGGAAAACTTGATCGGAAAAGCTACTGGGAGCTTGCCGGTCACAACGCGTCGAGAATTGGCTTCGTCGGGATCTGACGAATTTTTACGGATTTCCCTAGGGGTACCCCTAGGGAAAATCACCAGAATCGAAAAATCGTAAAAAGTGGTGAAATTTTGGATCCGAGTCCAATAATTCGGGAAAACTTGATCGGAATAGCTACTGGGAGCTAGCCGGTCACAACGCGTCGAGAATTGGTTTCGTCGGTGTTTTTTACGGATTTCCCTAGGAGTACCCTAGGAAAAATCACCAGAATCGAAAAATCGTAAAAAGTGGCGAAATTTTTGATCCGAGTCCAATAATTCGGGAAAACTTGATCGGAATAGCTACTGGGAGCTTGCCGGTCACAACGCGTCGAGAATTGGCTTCGTCGGGATCTGACGAATTTTTACGGATTTTCCTAGGGGCACCCATAGGGAAAATCACCAGAATCGAAAAATCGTAAAAAGTGGCGAAATTTTTGATCCGAGTCCAACAATTCGGGAAAAATTGATCGAAAAAGCTACTGGGAGCTTGTCGGTCACAACGCGTCGAGAATTGGCTTCGTCGGGATCTGACGAATTTTTACGGATTTTCCTAGGGGTACCCCTAGGGAAAATCACCAGAATCGAAAAATCGTAAAAAGTGGTGAAATTTTGGATCCGAGTCCAATAATTCGGGAAAACTTGATCGGAATAGCTACTGGGAGCTTGCCGGTCACAACGCGTCGAGAATTAGTTTCGTCGGAATTTTTACGGATTTCCCTAGGGGTACCCCTAGGGAAAATCACCAGAATCGAAAAATCATAAAAAGTGGTTAAATTTTTGATCAGAGTCCAATAATTCGGGAAAACTTAATCGGAATAGCTACTGGGAGCTTGCCGGTAACAACGCGTCGAGAATTGATTTCGTCGGAATTTTTACGTATTTTCCTAGGGGTACCCCTAGGAAAAATCACCAGAATCGAAAAATCATAAAAAGTGGTTAAATTTTTGATCCGAGTCCAATAATTCGGGAAAACTTGATCGGAATAGCTACTGGGAGCTTGCCGGTCACAACGCGTCGAGAATTGGCTTCGTCGGGATCTGACGAATTTTTACGGATTTCCCTAGGGGTACCCCTAGGGAAAATCACCAGAATCGAAAAATCGTAAAAAGTGGTGAAATTTTGGATCCGAGTCCAATAATTCGGGAAAAACTTGATCGGAATAGCTACTGGAAGCTTGCTGGTCACAACGCGTCGAGAATTGGCTTCGTCGGGATCTGACGAATTTTTACGGATTTTCCTAGGGGTACCCCTAGGGAAAATCACCAGAATCGAAAAATCGTAAAAAGTGGTAAAATTTTGGATCCAAGTCCAATAATTCGGGAAAACTTGATCGGAATAGCTACTGGGAGCTTGCCGGTCACAACGCGTCGAGAATTGGCTTCGTCGGGATCTGACGAATTTTTACGGATTTTCCTAGGGGTACCCCTAGGGAAAATTACCAGAATCGAAAAATCGTAAAAAGTGGCGAAATTTTGGATCCGAGTCTAATAATTCGGGAAAACATGATCGGAATAGCTAGTGGGAGCTTGCCGGTCACAACGCGTCGAGAATTGGTTTCGTCAGGATCTGACGAATATTTACGGATTTCCCTACGGGTACCCCTAGGGAAAATCACCAGAATCGAAAAATCGTAAAAAGTGGCGAAATTTTTGATCCGAGTCCAATAATTCGGGAAAACTTGATAGAAATAGCTACTGGGAGCTTGTCGGTCACAACGCGTCGAGAATTGGCTTCGTCGGGATCTGACGAATTTTTACGGATTTCCCTAGGGATACCCCTAGGGAAAATCACCAGAATCGAAAAATCGTAAAAAGTCGTGAAATTTTGGATCCTAGTCCAATAATTCGGGAAAACTTGATCGGAATAGCTACTGGGAGCTTGCCGGTCACAACGCGTCGAGAATTGGCTTCGTCGGTGTTTTTATGGATTTCCCTAGGGGTACCACTAGGGAAAATCACCAGAATCGAAAAATCTTAAAAAGTGGTGAAATTTTGGATTCGAGTCCAATAATTCGGGAAAACTTGATCGGAATAGCTACTGGGAGCTTGCCGGTCACAACGCGTCGAGAATTGGTTTCGTCGGAATTTTTACGGATTTCCCTAGGGGTACCCCTAGGGAAAATCACCAGAATCGAAAAATCATAAAAAGTGGTTAAATTTTGGATCCGAGTCCAATAATTCAGGAAAACTTGATCGGAATAGCTACTGGGAGCTTACCGGTCACAACGCGTCGAGAATTGGCTTCGTCGGGATCTGACGAATTTTTACCGATTTCCCTAGGGGTACCCCTAGGGAAAATCACCAGAATCGAAAAACGTAAAAAGTGGTGAAATTTTGGATCCGAGTCCAATAATTCGGGAAAAACTTGATCGGAATAGCTACTGGGAGCTTGCCGGTCACAACGCGTCGAGAATTGGCTTCGTCGGGATCTGACGAATTTTTACGGATTTCCCTAGGGGTACCCCTAGGGAAAATCACCAGAATCGAAAAATCCTAAAAAGTGGCGAAATTTTGGATCCGAGTCCAATAATTCGGGAAAACATGATCGGAATAGCTAGTGGGAGCTTGCCGGTCACAACGCGTCGAGAATTGGCTTCGTCGGGATCTGACGAATTTTTACGAATTTCCCTAGGGGTACCCCTAGGGAAAATCACCAGAATCGAAAAATCGTAAAAAGTGGCGAAATTTTTGATCCGAGTCCTATAATTCGGGAAAACTTGATCGAAATAGCTACTGGGAGCTTGCCGGTCACAACGCGTCGAGAATTGGCTTCGTCGGGATCTGACGAATTTTTACGGATTTCCCTAGGGATACCCATAGGGAAAATCACCAGAATCGAAAAATCGTAAAAAGTGGTGAAATTTTGGATCCTAGTCCAATAATTCGGGAAAACTTGATTGGAATAGCTACTGGGTGCTTGCCGGTCACAACGCGTCGAGAATTGGCTTCGTCGGGATCTGACGAATTTTTACGGATTTCCCTAGGGGTACCCCTAGGGAAAATCACCAGAATCGAAAAATCGTAAAAAGTGGCGAAATTTTTGATCCGAGTCCAATAATTCGGGAAAACTTGATCGGAATAGCTACTGGGAGCTTGCCGGTCACAACGCGTCAAAAATTGGCTTCGTCGGAATTTTTACGGATTTCCCTAGGGGTACCCCTAGGGAAAATCACCATAATCGAAAAATCGTAAAAAGTGGTGAAATTTTGGATCCGAGTCCAATAATTCGGGAAAACTTGATCGGAATAGCTACTGGGAGCTTGCCGGTCACAACGCGTCGAGAATTGGTTTCGTCGGTGTTTTTTACGGATTTCCCTAGGGGTACCCTAGGAAAAATCACCAGAATCGAAAAATCGTAAAAAGTGGCGAAATTTTTTATCCGAGTCAAATAATTCGTGAAAACTTGATCGGAATAGCTACTGGGAGCTTGCCGGTCACAACGCGTCGAGAATTGGCTTCGTAGGGATCTGACGAATTTTTACGGATTTCCCTAGGAGTACCCCTAGGGAAAATCACCAGAATTGAAAAATCGTAAAAAGTGGCGAAATTTTGGATCCGAGTCCAATAATTCGGGAAAACTTGATCGGAATAGCTACTGGGACCTTGCCGGTCACAACGCGTCGAGAATTGGCTTCTTCGGGATCTGACGAATTTTTAAGGATTTCCCTAGGGTTACCCCTAGGGAAAATCACCAGAATCGAAAAATTATAAAAAGTGGTAAAATTTTGGATTCGAGTCCAATAATTCGGGAAAACTTGATCTGAATAGCTACTGGGAGCTTACCGGTCACAACGCGTCGAGAATTGGCGTCGTCGGAATTTTTATGGATTTCCCTAGGGGTACCACTAGGAAAAATCACCAGAATCGAAAAATCGTAAAAAGTGGTGAAATTTTGGATCCGAGTCCAATAATTCGGGAAAACTTGATCGTAATAGCTACTGGGAGCTTGCCGGTCACAACGCGTCGAGAATTGGTTTCGTCGGTGTTTTTTACGGATTTCCCTAGGGGTACCCTAGGAAAAATCACAAGAATCGAAAAATCGTAAAAAGTGGCGAAATTTTTGATCCGAGTCCAATAATTTGGGAAAACTTGATCGGAATAGCTACTGAGAGCTTGCCGGTCACAACGCGTCGAGAATTGGCTTCGTCGGGATCTGACGAATTTTTACGGATTTCCCTAGGGGTACCCCTAGGGAAAATCACCAGAATCGAAAAATCGTAAAAAGTGGCGAAATTTTTGATCCGAGTCCAACAATTCGGGAAAACTTGATCGGAAAAGCTACTGGGAGCTTGCCGGTCACAACGCATCGAGAATTGGCTTCGTCGGGATCTGACGAATTTTTACGGATTTCCCTAGGGGTACCCCTAGGGAAAATCACCAGAATCGAAAAATCGTAAAAAGTGGTGAAAATTTGGATCCGAGTCCAATAATTCGGGAAAACTTGATCGGAATAGCTACTGGGAGCTTGCCGGTCACAACGCGTCGAGAATTGGTTTCGTCGGAATTTTTACGGATTTCCCTAGGGGTACCCCTAGGGAAAATCACCATAATCGAAAAATCATAAAAAGTGGTTAAATTTTGGATCCGAGTCAAATAATTCGGGAAAACTTGATCGGAATAGCTACTGGGAGCTTGCCGGTCACAACGCGTCGAGAATTGGCTTCGTCAGGATCTGACGAATTTTTACGGATTTCCCTAGGGGTACCCCTAGGGAAAATCACCAGAATCGAAAAATCGTAAAAAGTGGTGAAATTTTGGATCCGAGTCCAATAATTCGAGAAAAACTTGATCGGAATAGCTACTGGGAGCTTGCCGGTCACAATGCGTCGAGAATTGGCTTCGTCGGGATCTGACGAATTTTTACGGATTTCCCTAGGGGTACCCCTAGGGAAAATCACCAGAATCGAAAAATCGTAAAAAGTGGCGAAATTTTGGATCCAAGTCCAATAATTCGGGAAAACTTGATCGGAATAGCTACTGGGAGCTTGTCGGTCACAACGCGTCGAGAATTGGCTTCGTCGGGATCTGACGAATTTTTACGGATTTCCCTAGGGGTACCCCTAGGGAAAATTACCAGAATCGAAAAATCGTAAAAAGTGGCGAAATTTTGGATCCGAGTCCAATAATTCGGGAAAACATGATCGGAATAGCTAGTGGGAGCTTGCCGGTCACAACGCGTCGAGAATTGGCTTCGTCGGGATCTGACGAATTTTTACGGATTTCCCTAGGGGTACCCCTAGGAAAAATCACCAGAATCGAAAAATCGTAAAAAGTAGCGAAATTTTGGATCCGAGTCCAATAATTCGGGAAAAACTTGATCGGAATAGCTACTTGGAGCTTGCCGGTCTCAACGCGTCGAGAATTGGCTTCGTCGGGATCTGACGAATTTTTACGGATTTCCCTAGGGGTACCCCTAGGGAAAATCACCAGAATCGAAAAATCGTAAAAAGTGGCAAAATTTTGGATCCAAGTCCAATAATTCGGGAAAACTTGATCGGAATAGCTACTGGGAGCTTGTCGGTCACAACGCGTCGAGAATTGGCTTCGTCGGGATCTGACGAATTTTTACGGATTTCCCTAGGGGTACCCCTAGGGAAAATTACCAGAATCGAAAAATCGTAAAAAGTGGCGAAATTTTTGATCCTAGTCCAATAATTCGGGAAAAACTTGATCGGAATAGCTACTTGGAGCTTGCCGGTCTCAACGCGTCGAGAATTGGCTTCGTCGGGATCTGACGAATTTTTACGGATTTCCCTAGGGGTACCCCTAGGGAAAATTACCAGAATCGAAAAATCGTAAAAAGTGGCGAAATTTTGGATCCAAGTCCAATAATTCGGGAAAAACTTGATCGGAATAGCTACTTGGAGCTTGCCGGTCTCAACGCGTCGAGAATTGGCTTCGTCGGGATCTGACGAATTTTTACGGATTTCCCTAGGGGTACCCCTAGGGAAAATTACCAGAATCGAAAAATCGTAAAAAGTGGTGAAATTTTGGATCCGAGTCCAATAATTCGAGAAAAACTTGATCGGAATAGCTACTGGGAGCTTGCCGGTCACAATGCATCGAGAATTGGCTTCGTCGGGATCTGACGAATTTTTACGGATTTCCCTAGGGGTACCCCTAGGGAAAATCACCAGAATCGAAAAATCGTAAAAAGTGGCGAAATTTTGGATCCAAGTCCAATAATTCGGGAAAACTTGATCGGAATAGCTACTGGGAGCTTGTCGGTCACAACGCGTCGAGAATTGGCTTCGTCGGGATCTGACGAATTTTTACGGATTTCCCTAGGGGTACCCCTAGGGAAAATTACCAGAATCGAAAAATCGTAAAAAGTGGCGAAATTTTTGATCCTAGTCCAATAATTTGGAAAAACTTGATCGGAATAGCTACTGGGAGCTTGCCGGTCACAACGCGTCGAGAATTGGCTTCGTCGGGATCTGACGAATTTTTACGGATTTCCCTAGGGGTACCCCTAGGGAAAATCACCAGAATCGAAAAATCATAAAAAGTGGCGAAATTTTTGATCCGAGTCCAACTATTCGGGAAAACTTGATCGGAAAAGCTACTGGGAGCTTGCCGGTCACAACGCGTCGAGAATTGGCTTCGTCGGGATCTGACGAATTTTTACGGATTTCCCTAGGGGTACCCCTACGGAAAATCACTAGAATCGAAAAATCGTAAAAAGTGGTGAAATTTTGGATCCCAGTCCAATAATTCGGGAAAACTTGATCGGAATAGCTACTGGGAGCTTGCCGGTCACAACGCGTCGAGAATTGGCTTCGTCGGGATCTGACGAATTTTTACGGATTTCCCTAGGGGTACCCCTAGGGAAAATTACCAGAATCGAAAAATCGTAAAAAGTGTCGAAAGTTTGGATCCGAGTCCAATAATTCGGGAAAACATGATCGGAATAGCTAGTGGGAGCTTGCCGGTCACAACGCGTCGAGAATTTGCTTCGTCGGGATCTGACGAATTTTTACGGATTTTCCTAGGGGTACCCCTAGGGAAAATCACCAGAATCAAAAAATCGTAAAAAGTAGCGAAATTTTGGATCCGAGTCCAATAATTCGGGAAAAACTTGATCGGAATAGCTACTTGGAGCTTGCCGGTCACAACGCGTCGAGAATTGGCTTCGTCGGGATCTGACGAATTTTTACGGATTTCCCTAGGGGTACCCCTAGGGAAAATCACCAGAATCGAAAAATCGTAAAAAGTGGCGAAATTTTGGATCCAAGTCCAATAATTCGGGAAAACTTGATCGGAATAGCTACTGGGAGCTTGTCGGTCACAACGCGTCGAGAATTGGCTTCGTCGGGATCTGACGAATTTTTACGGATTTCCCTAGGGGTACCCCTAGGGAAAATTACCAGAATCGAAAAATCGTAAAAAGTGGTGAAATTTTGGATCCGAGTCCAATAATTCGAGAAAAACTTGATCGGAATAGCTACTGGGAGCTTGCCGGTCACAATGCGTCGAGAATTGGCTTCGTCGGGATCTGACGAATTTTTACGGATTTCCCTAGGGGTACCCCTAGGGAAAATCACCAGAATCGAAAAATCGTAAAAAGTGGCGAAATTTTGGATCCAAGTCCAATAATTCGGGAAAACTTGATCGGAATAGCTACTGGGAGCTTGTCGGTCACAACGCGTCGAGAATTGGCTTCGTCGGGATCTGACGAATTTTTACGGATTTCCCTAGGGGTACCCCTAGGGAAAATTACCAGAATCGAAAAATCGTAAAAAGTGGCGAAATTTTTGATCCTAGTCCAATAATTTGGAAAAACTTGATCGGAATAGCTACTGGGAGCTTGCCGGTCACAACGCGTCGAGAATTGGCTTCGTCGGGATCTGACGAATTTTTATGGATTTCCCTAGGGGTACCCCTAGGGAAAATCACCAGAATCGAAAAATCATAAAAAGTGGCGAAATTTTTGATCCGAGTCCAACAATTCGGGAAAACTTGATCGGAAAAGCTACTGGGAGCTTGCCGGTCACAACGCGTCGAGAATTGGCTTCGTCGGGATCTGACGAATTTTTACGGATTTCCCTAGGGGTACCCCTAGGGAAAATCACTAGAATCGAAAAATCGTAAAAAGTGGTGAAATTTTGGATCCCAGTCCAATAATTCGGGAAAACTTGATCGGAATAGCTACTGGGAGCTTGCCGGTCACAACGCGTCGAGAATTGGTTTCGTCGGGATCTGACGAATTTTTACGGATTTCCCTAGGGGTACCCCTAGGAAAAATTACCAGAATCGAAAAATCGTAAAAAGTGTCGAAATTTTGGATCCGAGTCCAATAATTATGGAAAACATGATCGGAATAGCTAGTGGGAGCTTGCCGGTAACAACGCGTCGAGAATTGGCTTCATCGGGATCTGACGAATTTTTACGGATTTCCATAGGGGTACCCATAGGGAAAATCACCAGAATCGAAAAATCGTAAAAAGTGGCAAAATTTTTGATCCGAGTCCAATAATTCGGGAAAACTTGATCGAAATAGCTACTGGGAGCTTGCCGGTCACAACGCGTCGAGAATTGGCTTCGTCGGGATCTGACGAATTTTTACGGATTTCCCTAGGGATACCCCTAAGGAAAATCACCAGAATCGAAAAATCGTAAAAAGTGGTGAAATTTTGGATCCTATTCCAATAATTCGGAAAAACTTGATCGGAATAGCTACTGGGAGCTTGCCGGTCACAACGCGTCGAGAATTGGCTTCGTCGGTGTTTTTATGGATTTCCCTAGGGGACCACTAGGGAAAATCACAAGAATCGAAAAATCGTAAAAAGTGGTGAAATTTTTGATTCGAGTCCAATAATTCGGGAAAACTTGATCAGAATAGCTACTGGGAGCTTGCCGGTCACAACGCGTCGAGAATTGGCTTCGTCGGGATTTTTACGGATTTTCCTAGGGGTACCCCTAGGAAAAATCACCAGAATCGAAAAATCGTAAAAAGTGGCGAAATTTTTGATCCGAGTCCAATAATTCGGGAAAACTTGATCGGAATAGCTACTGGGAGCTTGCCGGTCACAACGCGTCGAGAATTGGCTTCGTCGGGATCTGACGAATTTTTACGGATTTCCCTAGGGGTACCCCTAGGGAAAATCACTAGAATCGAAAAATCGTAAAAAGTGGTGAAATTTTGGATCCCAGTCCAATAATTCGGGAAAACTTAATCGGAATAGCTACTGGAGCTTGCCGGTCACAACGCGTCGAGAATTGGCTTCGTCGGGATCTGACGAATTTTTACGGATTTCCCTAGGGGTACCCCTAGGGAAAATTACCAGAATCGAAAAATCGTAAAAAGTGTCGAAATTTTGGATCCGAGTCCAATAATTTGGGAAAACATGATCGGAATAGCTAGTGGAGCTTGCCGGTAACAACGCGTCGAGAATTGGCTTCGTCGGGATCTGACGAATTTTTACGGATTTCCCTAGGGGTACCCCTAGGGAAAATCACCAGAATCGAAAAATCGTAAAAAGTAGCGAAATTTTGGATCCGAGTACAATAATTCGGGAAAAACTTGATCGGAATAGCTACTTGGAGCTTGCCAGTCACAACGCGTCGAGAATTGGCTTCGTCGGGATCTGACGAATTTTTACGGATTTCCCTAGGGGTACCCCTAGGGAAAATCACCAGAATCAAAAAATCGTAAAAAGTGGCGAAATTTTGGATCCAAGTCCAATAATTCGGGAAAACTTGATCGGAATAGCTACTGGGAGCTTGTCGGTCACAACGCGTCGAGAATTGGCTTCGTCGGGATCTGACGAATTTTTACGGATTTCCCTAGGGGTACCCCTAGAAAAAATTACCAGAATCGAAAAATCGTAAAAAGTGGTGAAATTTTGGATCCGAGTCCAATAATTCGAGAAAAACTTGATCGGAATAGCTACTGGGAGCTTGCCGGTCACAATGCGTCGAGAATTGGCTTCGTCGGGATCTGACGAATTTTTACGGATTTCCCTAGGGGTACCCCTAGGGAAAATCACCAGAATCGAAAAATCGTAAAAAGTGGCGAAATTTTGGATCCAAGTCCAATAATTCGGGAAAACTTGATCGGAATAGCTACTGGAAGCTTGCCGGTCACAACGCGTCGAGAATTGGCTTCGTCGGGATCTGACGAATTTTTACGGATTTCCCTAGGGGTACCCCTAGGGAAAATTACCAGAATCGAAAAATCGTAAAAAGTGGCGAAATTTTTGATCCTAGTCCAATAATTTGGAAAAACTTGATCGGAATAGCTACTGGGAGCTTGCCGGTCACAATGCGTCGAGAATTGGCTTCGTCGGGATCTGACGAATTTTTACGGATTTCCCTAGGGGTACCCCTAGGGAAAATCACCAGAATCGAAAAATCATAAAAAGTGGCGAAATTTTTGATCCGAGTCCAACAATTCGGGAAAACTTGATCGGAAAAGCTACTGGGAGCTTGCCGGTCACAACGCGTCGAGAATTGGTTTCGTCGGGATCTGACGAATTTTTACGGATTTCCCTAGGGGTACCCCTAGGGAAAATCACTAGAATCGAAAAATCGTAAAAAGTGGTGAAATTTTGGATCCCAGTCCAATAATTCAAGAAAACTTGATCGGAATAGCTACTGGGAGCTTGCCGGTCACAACGCGTCGAGAATTGGCTTCGTCGGGATCTGACGATTTTTACGGATTTCCCTAGGGGTACCCCTAGGAAAAATTACCAGAATCGAAAAATCGTAAAAGTGTCGAAATTTTTGATCCGAGTCCAATAATTCGGGAAAACATGATCGGAATAGCTAGTGGGAGCTTGCCGGTAACAACGCGTCGAGAATTGGCTTCGTCGGGATCTGACGAATTTTTACGGATTTCCCTAGGGGTACCCCTAGGGAAAATCACCAGAATCGAAAAATCGTAAAAAGTGGCAAAATTTTTGATCCGAGTCCAATAATTCGGGAAAACTTGATCGAAATAGCTACTGGGAGCTTGCCGGTCACAACGCGTCGAGAATTGACTTCGTCGGGATCTGACGAATTTTTACGGATTTTCCTAGGGATACCCCTAGGGAAAATCACCAGAATCGAAAAATCGTAAAAAGTGGTGAAATTTTGGATCCTAGTCCAATAATTCGGGAAAACTTGATCGGAATAGCTACTGGGAGCTTGCCGGTCACAACGCGTCGAGAATTGGCTTCGTCGGTGTTTTTATGGATTTCCCTAGGGGTACCACTAGGGAAAATCACAAGAATCGAAAAATCGTAAAAAGTGGTGAAATTTTGGATTCGAGTCCAATAATTTGGGAAAACTTGATCAGAATAGCTACTGGGAGCTTGCGGTTACAACGCGTCGAGAATTGGCTTCGTCGGGATTTTTACGGATTTTCCTAGGGGTACACCTAGGAAAAATCACCAGAATCGAAAAATCGTAAAAAGTGGCGAAATTTTTGATCCGAGTCCAATAATTCGGGAAAACTTGATCGGAATAGCTACTGGGAGCTTGCCGGTCACAACGCGTCGAGAATTGGCTTCGTCGGGATCTGACGAATTTTTACGGATTTCCCTAGGGGTTACCCCTAGGGAAAATCACCAGAATCGAAAAATCGTAAAAAGTGGCGAAATTTTTGATCCGAGTCCAATAATTCGGGAAAACTTGATCGGAATAGCTACTGGGAGCTTGCCGGTCACAACGCGTCGAGAATTGGCTTCGTCGGGATCTGACGAATTTTTACGGATTTTCCTAGGGGTACCCCTAGGGAAAATCACCAGAATCGAAAAATCGTAAAAAGTGGTGAAATTTTGGATCCGAGTCCAATAATTCGGGGAAAACTTGATCGGAATAGCTACTGGGAGCTTGCCGGTCACAACGCGTCGAGAATTGGCTTCGTCGGGATCTCACGAATTTTTACGGATTTTCCTAGGGGTACCCCTAGGGAAAATCACCAGAATCGAAAAATCGTAAAAAGTGGTGAAATTTTGGATCCGAGTCCAATAATTCGGGAAAACTTGATCGGAATAGCTACTGGGAGCTTGCCGGTCACAACGCGTCGAGAATTGGCTTCGTCGAAATTTTTACGGATTTCCTTAGGGTAACCCTAGGGAAAATCACCAGAATCTAAAAATCATAAAAAGTGGTGAAATTTTGGATCCGAGTCCAATAATTCGGGAAAACTTGATCGGAATAGCTACTGGGAGCTTGCCGGTCACAACGCGTCGAGAATTGGCTTCGTCGGAATTTTTACGGATTTCCCTAGGGGTACCCCTAGGGAAAATCACCAGAATCGAAAAATCGTAAAAAGTGGTGAAATTTTGGATCCGAGTCCAATAATTCGGGAAAACTTGATCGGAATAGCTACTGGGAGCTTGCCGGTCACAACGCGTCGAGAATTGGTTTCGTCGGAATTTTTACGGATTTTCCTAGGGGTACCCCTAGGGAAAATCACCAGAATCGAAAAATCATAAAAAGTGGTTAAATTTTGGATCCGAGTCCAATAATTCGGGAAAACTTGATCGGAATAGCTACTGGGAGCTTGCCGGTCACAACGCGTCGAGAATTGGCTTCGTCGGGATCTGACGAATTTTTACGGATTTCCCTAGGGGTACCCCTAGGGAAAATCACCAGAATCGAAAAATCGTAAAAAGTGGTGAAATTTTGGATCCGAGTCCAATAATTCGGGAAAAACTTGATCGGAATAGCTACTGGGAGCTTGCCGGTCACAACGCGTCGAGAATTGGCTTCGTCGGGATCTGACGAATTTTTACGGGTTTCCCTAGGGGTACCCCTAGGGAAAATTACCAGAATCGAAAAATCGTAAAAAGTGGCGAAATTTTGGATCCGAGTCCAATAATTCGGGAAAACATGATCGGAAAAGCTAGTTAGAGCTTGCTGGTCACAACGCATCGAGAATTGGCTTCGTCGGGATCTGGCGAATTTTTACGGATTTCCCTAGGGGTACCCCTAGGGAAAATCACCAGAATCGAAAAATCGTAAAAAGTGGCGAAATTTTTGATCCGAGTCCAATAATTCGGGAAAACTTGATCGAAATTGCTACTGGGAGCTTGCCGGTCACAACGCATCGAGAATTGGCTTCGTCGGGATCTGACGAATTTTTACGGATTTCCCTAGGGATACCCCTAGGGAAAATCACAAGAATCGAAAAATCATAAAAAGTGGTGAAATTTTGGATCCTAGTCCAATAATTCGGGAAAATTTGATCGGAATAGCTACTGGGAGCTTGCCGGTCACAACGCGTCGAGAATTGGCTTCGTCGGTGTTTTTATGGATTTTCCTAGGGGTACCACTAGGGAAAATCACCAGAATCAAAAAATCGAAGTGGTGAAATTTTGGATTCGAGTCCAATAATTCGGGAAAACTTGATCAGAATAGCTACTGGGAGCTTGCCGGTCACAACGCGTCGAGAATTGGCTTCGTCGGGATCTGACGAATTTTACGGATTTCCCTAGGGGTACCCCTAGGGAAAATTACCAGAATCGAAAAATCGTAAAAAGTGGCGAAATTTTGGATCCGAGTCCAATAATTCGGGAAAACATGATCGGAAAAGCTAGTTAGAGCTTGCTGGTCACAACGTGTCGAGAATTGGCTTCGTCGGGATCTGGCGAATTTTTACGGATTTCCCTAGGGGTACCCCTAGGGAAAATCACCAGAATCGAAAAATCGTAAAAAGTGGCGAAATTTTTGATCCGAGTCCAATAATTCGGGAAAACTTGATCGAAATTGCTACTGGGAGCTTGCCGGTCACAACGCATCGAGAATTGGCTTCGTCGGGATCTGACGAATTTTTACGGATTTCCCTAGGGATACCCCTAGGGAAAATCACAAGAATCGAAAAATCATAAAAAGTGGTGAAATTTTGGATCCTAGTCCAATAATTCGGGAAAATTTGATCGGAATAGCTACTGGGAGCTTGCCGGTCACAACGCGTCGAGAATTGGCTTCGTCGGTGTTTTTATGGATTTTCCTAGGGGTACCACTAGGGAAAATCACCAGAATAAAAAAATCGTAAAAAGTGGTGAAATTTTGGATTCGAGTCCAATAATTCGGGAAAACTTGATCAGAATAGCTACTGGGAGCTTGCCGGTCACAACGCGTCGAGAATTGGCTTCGTCGGGATCTGACGAATTTTACGGATTTCCCTAGGGGTACCCCTAGGGAAAATTACCAGAATCGAAAAATCGTAAAAAGTGGCGAAATTTTGGATCCGAGTCCAATAATTCGGGAAAACATGATCGGAAAAGCTAGTTAGAGCTTGCTGGTCACAACGCGTCGAGAATTGGCTTCGTCGGGATCTGGCGAATTTTTACGGATTTCCC
Organism: Excoecaria cochinchinensis; assembly: GCA_947683425.1. Classification (NCBI taxonomy): domain Eukaryota; kingdom Viridiplantae; phylum Streptophyta; class Magnoliopsida; order Malpighiales; family Euphorbiaceae; genus Excoecaria; species Excoecaria cochinchinensis. The sequence goes on from CANTUQ010000318.1 coordinate 54,543, forward strand.
TAGGGGTACCCCTAGGGAAAATCACCAGAATCGAAAAATCGTAAAAAGTGGCGAAATTTTTGATCCGAGTCCAATAATTCGGGAAAACTTGATCGAAATTGCTACTGGGAGCTTGCTGGTCACAACGCATCGAGAATTGGCTTCGTCGGGATCTGACGAATTTTTACGGATTTCCCTAGGGATACCCCTAGGGAAAATCACAAGAATCGAAAAATCATAAAAAGTGGTGAAATTTTGGATCCTAGTCCAATAATTCGGGAAAATTTGATCGGAATAGCTACTGGGAGCTTGCCGGTCACAACGCGTCGAGAATTGGCTTCGTCGGTGTTTTTATGGATTTTCCTAGGGGTACCACTAGGGAAAATCACCAGAATCAAAAAATCGTAAAAAGTGGTGAAATTTTGGATTCGAGTCCAATAATTCGGGAAAACTTGATCAGAATAGCTACTGGGAGCTTGCCGGTCACAACGCGTCGAGAATTGGCTTCGTCGGGATTTTTACGGATTTTCCTAGGGGTACCCCTAGGAAAAATCACCAGAATCGAAAAATCGTAAAAAGTGGCGAAATTTTTGATCCGAGTCCAATAATTCGGGAAAACTTGATCGGAATAGCTACTGGGAGCTTGCCGGTCACAACGCGTCGAGAATTGGCTTCGTCCGGAACTGACGAATTTTTACGGATTTCCCTAGGGGTACCCCTAGGGAAAATCACCAGAATCGAAAAATCGTAAAAAGTGGCGAAATTTTGGATCCGAGTCCAATAATTCGGAAAAACTTGATCGGAATAGCTACTGGGAGCTTGCCGGTCAAAACGCGTCGAGAATTGGCTTCTTCGGGATCTGACGAATTTTTAAGGATTTCCCTAGGGGTACCCCTAGGGAAAATCACCAGAATCGAAAAATCATAAAAAGTGGTGAAATTTTGGATTCGAGTCCAATAATTTGGGAAAACTTGATCGGAATAGCTATTGGGAGCTTACCGGTCACAACGCGTCGAGAATTGGTTTCGTCGGAATTTTTACGGATTTTCCTAGGGGTACCACCAGGAAAAATCACCAGAATCGAAAATTCGTAAAAAGTGGTGAAATTTTGGATCCGAGTCCAATAATTCGGGAAAACTTGATCAGAATAGCTACTGGGAGCTTGCCGGTCACAACGCGTCGAGAATTGGCTTCGTCGGGATTTTTACGGATTTTCCTAGGGGTACCCCTAGGAAAAATCACCAGAATCGAAAAATCGTAAAAAGTGGTGAAATTTTTTATCCGAGTCCAATAATTCTGGAAAACTTGATCGGAATAGCTACTGGGAGCTTGCCGGTCACAACGCGTCGAGAATTGGCTTCGTCGGGATCTGACGAATTTTTACGGATTTCCCTAGGGGTACCCCTAGGGAAAATCACCAGAATCGAAAAATCGTAAAAAGTGGCGAAATTTTTGATCCGAGTCCAATAATTCGAGAAAACTTGATCGGAATAGCTACCTGGAGCTTGCCGGTCACAACGTGTCGAGAATTGGCTTCGTCGGGATCTGACGAATTTTTACGGATTTTCCTAGGAGTACCCCTAGGGAAAATCACCAGAATCGAAAAATCGTAAAAAGTGGCGAAATTTTGGATCCGAGTCCAATAATTCGGGAAAACTTGATCGGAATAGCTACTGGGAGCTTGCCGGTCACAACGCGTCGAGAATTGGCTTCTTCGGGATCTGACGAATTTTTAAGGATTTCCCTAGGGGTACCCCTAGGGAAAATCACCAGAATCGAAAAAATCATAAAAAGTGGTGAAATTTTGGATTCGAGTCCAATAATTCGGGAAAACTTGATCGGAATAGCTATTGGGAGCTTACCGGTCACAACGCGTCGAGAATTGGCTTCGTCGGAATTTTTACGGATTTTCCTAGGGGTACCACTAGGAAAAATCACCATAATCGAAAAATCGTAAAAAGTGGTGAAATTTTGGATCCGAGTCCAATAATTCTGGAAAACTTGATCGGAATAGCTACTGGGAGCTTGCCGGTCACAACGCGTCGAGAATTGGCTTCGTCGGGATCTGACGAATTTTTACGGATTTTTCTAGGGGTACCCCTAGGGAAAATCACCAGAATCGAAAAATCGTAAAAAGTGGTGAAATTTTGGATCCGAGTCCAATAATTCGGGAAAACTTGATCGGAATAGCTACTGGGAGCTTGCCGGTCACAACGCGTCGAGAATTGGCTTCGTTGGAATTTTTACGGATTTCCCTAGGGGTACCCCTATGGAAAATCACCAGAATCTAAAAATCATAAAAAGTGGTGAAATTTTGGATCCGAGTCTAATAATTCGGGAAAACTTGATTGGAATAGCTACTGGGAGCTTGCCGGTCACAACGCGTCGATAATTGGCTTCGTCGGAATTTTTACGGATTTCCCTAGGGGTACCCCTAGGGAAAATCACCAGAATCGAAAAATCGTAAAAAGTGATGAAATTTTGGATCCGAGTCCAATAATTCGGGAAAACTTGATCGGAATAGCTACTGGGAGCTTGCCGATCACAACGCATCGAGAATTGGCTTCGTCGGAATTTTTACGGATTTCCCTAGGGGTACCCCTATGGAAAATCACCAGAATCGAAAAATCGTAAAATGTGATGAAATTTTGGATTCGAGTCCAATAATTCGGGAAAACTTGATCGGAATAGCTACTGGGAGCTTGCCGGTCACAACGCATCGAGAATTGGCTTCGTCGGAATTTTTACGGATTTCCCTAGGGGTACCCCTAGGGAAAATCACCAGAATTGAAAAATCGTAAAAAGTGGTGAAATTTTGGATCCGAGTCCAATAATTCGGGAAAACTTGATCGGAATAGCTACTGGGAGCTTGCCGGTCACAACGCGTCGAGAATTGGTTTCGTCAGAATTTTTACGGATTTCCCTAGGGGTACCCCTAGGGAAAATCACCAGAATCGAAAAATCATAAAAAGTGGTTAAATTTTGGATCCGAGTCCAATAATTCGGGAAAACTTGATCGGAATAGCTACTGGGAGCTTGCCGGTCACAACGCGTCGAGAATTGGTTTCGTCGGAATTTTTACGGATTTCCCTAGGGGTACCCCTAGGGAAAATCACCAGAATCGAAAAATCGTAAAAAGTGGTAAAATTTTGATCTGAGTCCAATAATTCGGGAAAATATGATCGGAATAGTTATTGGGAGCTTGCCGGTCACAACGCGTCAAGAATTGGCTTCGTCGGAATTTTTACGGATTTCCCTAGGGGTACCCCTATGGAAAATCACCAGAATCGAAAAATCGTAAAAAGTGGTGAAATTTTGGATCCGAGTCCAATAATTCGGGAAAACTTGATCGGAATAGCTACTGGGAGCTTGCCGGTCACAACGCGTCGAGAATTTGCTTCAACGGGATCTGACGTATTTTTACAGATTTCCCTAGGGGTACCCCTAGGGAAAATCACCAGAATCGAAAAATCATAAAAAGTTGTGAAATTTTGGATCCGAGTCCAATAATTCGGGAAAACTTGATCGGAATAGCTACTGGGAGCTTGCCGGTCACAACGCGTCGAGAATTTGCTTCAACGGGATCTGACGTATTTTTACAGATTTCCCTAGGGGTACCCCTAGGGAAAATCACCAGAATCGAAAAATCATAAAAAGTGGTGAAATTTTTGATCCGAGTCCAATAATTCGGGAAAACTTGATCGGAATAGCTACTGGGAGCTTGCCGGTCACAACGTGTCGAGAATTGGCTTCGTGGGGATTTGACGAATTTTTACGGATTTCCCTAGGGGTACCCCTAGGGAAAATCACCAGAATCGAAAAATCGTAAAAAGTGGTGAAATTTTTTATCCGAGTCCAATAATTCGGGAAAACTTGATCGGAATAGCTACTGGGAGCTTGCCGGTCACAACGCGTCGAGAATTGGATTCGTCGGGATCTGACGAATTTTTACGGATTTCCCTAGGGGTCCCCTAGGGGAAAATCACCAGAATCGAAAAAATCGTAAAAAGTTGTGAAATTTTGGATCCGAGTCCAATAATTCGGGAAAACTTCATCGGAATAGCTACTGGGAGCTTGCCGATCACAACGCGTCGAGAATTGGCTTCGTCGGGATCTGACGAATTTTTACGGATTTTCATAGGGGTACCCCTAGGGAAAATCACCAGAATCGAAAAATCGTAAAAAGTGGTGAAATTTCGGATCCGAGTCCAATAATTCGGGAAAACTTGATCGGAATAGCTACTGGGAGCTTGCCGGTCACAACGCGTCGAGAATTGGCTTCGTCGGAATTTTTATGGATTTCCCTAGGGGTACCCCTAGGGAAAATCACCAGAATCGAAAAATCGTAAAAAGTGGTGAAATTTTGGATCTGAGTCCAATAATTTGGGAAAACTTCATCGGAGTAGCTACTGGGAGCTTGCCGGTCACAACGCGTCGAGAATTGGTTTCGTCGGAATTTTTAAGGATTTCCCTAGGGGTACCCCTAGGAAAAATCACCAGAATCGAAAAATCGTAAAAAGTGGTGAAATTTTGGATCCGAGTCAAATAATTCAGGAAAACTTGATCGGAATAGCTACTGGGAGCTTGCCGGTCACAACGCGTCGAGAATTGGCTTCTTCGGGATCTGACGAATTTTTACGGATTTCCCTAGGGGTACCCCTAGGGAAAATCACCAGAATCGAAAAATCGTAAAAAGTGGTGAAATTTTGGATTCGAGTCAAATAATTCGGGAAAACTTGATCGGAATAGCTAGTGGGAGCTTGCCGGTCACAACGCGTCAAGAATTGGCTTCGTCGGATTTTTTACGGATTTCCCTAGGGGTACCCCTAGGAAAAATCACCAGAATCGAAAAATCGTAAAAAGTGGTGAAATTTTGGATCCGAGTCCAATAATTCGGGAAAACTTGATCGGAATAGCTACTGGGAGCTTGCCGGTCACAACACGTCGAGAATTGGCTTCGTCGAGATCTGACGAATTTTTACGGATTTCCCTAGGAGTGCCCCTAGCGAAAATCACCAGAATCGAAAAATCGTAAAAAGTGGTGAAATTTTTGATCCGAGTCCAATAATTTGGGAAAACTTGATCGGAATAGCTACTGGGAGCTTGCCGGTCACAACACGTCGAGAATTGGCTTCGTCGGAATTTTTATGGATTTCCCTAGGGGTACCCCTAGGGAAAATCACCAGAATCGAAAAATCGTAAAAAGTGGTGAAATTTTGGATCCGAGTCCAATAATTCGGGAAAACTTCATCGGAGTAGCTACTGGGAGCTTGCCGGTCACAACGCGTCGAGAATTGGCGTCGTCGGAATTTTTACGGATTTCCTTAGGGGTACCCCTAGGGAAAATCACCAGAATCGAAAAATCGTAAAAAGTGGTGAAATTTTGGATCCGAGTCAAATAATTCAGGAAAACTTGATCGGAATAGCTACTGGGAGCTTGCCCGTCACAACGCATCGAAAATTGGCTTCGTCGGAATTTTTACGGATTTCCCTAAGGGTACCCCTAGGGAAAATCACCAGAATCGAAAAATCGTAAAAAGTGGTGAAATTTTGGATCCGAGTCAAATAATTCAGGAAAACTTGATCGGAATAGCTACTGGGAGCTTGCCGGTCACAACGCGTCGAGAATTGGCTTCGTCGGGATCTGACGAATTTTTACGGATTTCCCTAGGGGTACCCCTAGGAAAAATCACCAGAATCGAAAAATCGTTAAAAGTGGTGAAATTTTGTATCCGAGTCCAATAATTCGGGAAAACTTGATCAGAATAGCTACTGGGAGCTTGCGGTCACAACGCGTCGAGAATTGGCTTCGTCGGAATTTTTACGGATTTCCCTAGGGGTACCCCTAGGGAAAATCACCAGAATCGAAAAATCGTAAAAAGTGGTGAAATTTTGGATCCGAGTCCAATAATTCGGGAAAACTTGATCGGAATAGCTACTGGGAGCTTGCCGGTCACAACGCGTCGAGAATTGGCTTCATCGGAATTTTTACGGATTTCCCTAGGGGTACCCCTAGGAAAATCACCAGAATCGAAAAATCGTAAAAAGTGGCGAAATTTTTGATCCGAGTCCAATAATTCGAGAAAACTTGATCGGAATAGCTACCTGGAGCTTGCCGGTCACAACGTGTCGAGAATTGGCTTCGTCGGGATCTGACGAATTTTTACGGATTTCCCTAGGAGTACCCCTAGGGAAAATCACCAGAATCGAAAAAATCGTAAAAAGTGGCGAAATTTTGGATCCGAGTCCAATAATTCGGGAAAACTTGATCGGAATAGCTACTGGGAGCTTGCCGGTCACAACGCGTCGAGAATTGGCTTCTTCGGGATCTGACGAATTTTTAAGGATTTCCCTAGGGGTACCCCTAGGGAAAATCACCAGAATCGAAAAATCATAAAAAGTGGTGAAATTTTGGATTCGAGTCCAATAATTCGGAAAACTTGATCGGAATAGCTATTGGGAGCTTACCGGTCACAACGCGTCGAGAATTGGCTTCGTCGGAATTTTTACGGATTTTCCTAGGGGTACCACTAGGAAAAATCACCATAATCGAAAAATCGTAAAAAGTGGTGAAATTTTGGATCCGAGTCCAATAATTCTGGAAAACTTGATCGGAATAGCTACTGGGAGCTTGCCGGTCACAACGCGTCGAGAATTGGCTTCGTCGGGATCTGACGAATTTTTACGGATTTTTCTAGGGGTACCCCCTAGGGAAAATCACCAGAATCGAAAAATCGTAAAAAGTGGTGAAATTTTGGATCCGAGTCCAATAATTCGGAACTGAAAACTTGATCGGAATAGCTACTGGGAGCTTGCCGGTCACAACGCGTCGAGAATTGGCTTCGTTGGAATTTTTACGGATTTCCCTAGGGGTACCCCTATGGAAAATCACCAGAATCTAAAAATCATAAAAAGTGGTGAAATTTTGGATCCGAGTCTAATAATTCGGGAAAACTTGATTGGAATAGCTACTGGGAGCTTGCCGGTCACAACGCGTCGATAATTGGCTTCGTCGGAATTTTTACGGATTTCCCTAGGGGTACCCCTAGGGAAAATCACCAGAATCGAAAAATCGTAAAAAGTGGTGAAATTTTGGATCCGAGTCCAATAATTCGGGAAAACTTGATCGGAATAGCTACTGGGAGCTTGCCGGTCACAACGCATCGAGAATTGGCTTCGTCGGAATTTTTACGGATTTCCCTAGGGGTACCCCTATGGAAAATCACCAGAATCGAAAAAATCGTAAAATGTGATGAAATTTTGAATTCGAGTCCAATAATTCGGGAAAAATTGATCGGAATAGCTACTGGGAGCTTGCCGGTCACAACGCGTCGAGAATTGGCTTCGTCGGAATTTTTACGGATTTCCCTAGGGGTACCCCTAGGGAAAATCACCAGAATTGAAAAATCGTAAAAAGTGGTGAAATTTTGGATCCGAGTCCAATAATTCGGGAAAACTTGATCGGAATAGCTACTGGGAGCTTGCCGGTCACAACGCGTCGAGAATTGGTTTCGTCGGAATTTTTACGGATTTCCCTAGGGGTACCCCTAGGGAAAATCACCAGAATCGAAAAATCATAAAAAGTGGTTAAATTTTGGATCCGAGTCCAATAATTCGGGAAAACTTGATCGGAATAGCTACTGGGAGCTTGCCGGTCACAACGCGTCGAGAATTGGTTTCGTCGGAATTTTTACGGATTTCCCTAGGGGTACCCCTAGGGGAAAATCACCAGAATCTGAGTCCAATAATTCGGGAAAATATGATCGGAATAGTTACTGGGAGCTTGCCGGTCACAACGCGTCAAGAATTGGTTTCGTCGGAATTTTTACGGATTTCCCTAGGGGTACCCCTATGGAAAATCACCAGAATCGAAAAATCGTAAAAAGTGGTGAAATTTTGGATCCGAGTCCAATAATTCGGGGAAAACTTGATCGGAATAGCTACTGGGAGCTTGCCGGTCACAACGCGTCGAGAATTTGCTTCAACGGGATCTGACGTATTTTTACAGATTTCCCTAGGGGTACCCCTAGGGAAAATCACCAGAATCGAAAAATCATAAAAAGTTGTGAAATTTTGGATCCGAGTCCAATAATTCGGAAAACTTCATCGGAATAGCTACTGGGAGCTTGCCGGGTCACAACGCATCGAGAATTGGTTTCGTCGGGATCTGACGAATTTTTACGGATTTCCCTAGGGGTACCCCTAGGGAAATCACCAGAATCGAAAAATCGTAAAAAGTGGTGAAATTTTTGATCCGAGTCCAATAATTCGGGAAAACTGGATCGGAATAGCTACTGGAGCTTGCCAGGTCACAACGTGTCGAGAATTGGCTTCGTGGGGATTTGACGAATTTTTACGGGATTTCCCTAGGGGTACCCCTAGGGAAAATCACCAGAATCGAAAAATCGTAAAAAGTGGTGAAATTTTTTATCCGAGTCCAATTAATTCGGGAAAACTTGATCGGAATAGCTACTGGGAGCTTGCCGGTCACAACGCGTCGAGAATTGGATTCGTCGGGATCTGACGAATTTTTACGGATTTCCCTAGGGGTCCCCTAGGGAAAATCACCAGAATCGAAAAATCGTAAAAAGTTTGTGAAATTTTGGATCCGAGTCCAATAATTCGGGAAAACTTCATCGGAATAGCTACTGGGAGCTTGCCGATCACAACGCGTCGAGAATTGGCTTCGTCGGGATCTGACGAATTTTTACGGATTTTCATAGGGGTACCCCTAGGGAAAATCACCAGAATCGAAAAATCGTAAAAAGTGGTGAAATTTCGGATCCGAGTCCAATAATTCGGGAAAACTTGATCGGAATAGCTACTGGGAGCTTGCCGGGTCACAACGCGTCGAGAATTGGCTTCGTCGGAATTTTTATGGATTTCCCTAGGGGTACCCCTAGGGAAAATCACCAGAATCGAAAAATCGTAAAAAGTGTGGTGAAATTTTGGATCTGAGTCCAATAATTTGGGAAAACTTCATCGGAGTAGCTACTGGGAGCTTGCCGGGTCACAACGCGTCGAGAATTGGTTTCGTCGGAATTTTAAGGATTTCCCTAGGGGTACCCCTATGGAAAAATCACCAGAATCGAAAAATCGTAAAAAGTGGTGAAATTTTGGATCCGAGTCAAATAATTCAGGAAAACTTGATCGGAATAGCTACTGGGAGCTTGCCGGTCACAACGCGTCGAGAATTGGCTTCTTCGGGATCTGACGAATTTTTACGGATTTCCCTAGGGGTACCCCTAGGGAAAATCACCAGAATCGAAAAATCGTAAAAAGTGGTGAAATTTTGGATTCGAGTCAAATAATTCGGGAAAACTTGATCGGAATAGCTAGTGGGAGCTTGCCGGTCACAACGCGTCAAGAATTGGCTTCGTCGGATTTTATACGGATTTCCCTAGGGGTTACCCCTAGGAAAAATCACCAGAATCGAAAAATCGTAAAAAGTGGTGAAATTTTGGATCCGAGTCCAATAATTCGGGAAAACTTGATCGGAATAGCTACTGGGAGCTTGCCGGTCACAACACGTCGAGAATTGGCTTCGTCGAGATCTGACGAATTTTTACGGATTTCCCTAGGAGTGCCCCTAGCGAAAATCACCAGAATCGAAAAATCGTAAAAAGTGGTGAAATTTTTGATCCGAGTCCAATAATTTGGGAAAACTTGATCGGAATTAGCTACTGGGAGCTTGCCGGTCACAACACGTCGAGAATTGGCTTCGTCGGAATTTTTATGGATTTCCCCTAGGGGTAACCCCTAGGGAAAATCACCAGAATCGAAAAATCGTAAAAAGTGGTGAAATTTTGGATCCGAGTCCAATAATTCGGGAAAACTTCATCGGAGTAGCTACTGGGAGCTTGCCGGGTCACAACGCGTCGAGAATTGGCGTCGTCGGAATTTTTACGGATTTCCTTAGGGGTACCCCCTAGGGAAAATCACCAGAATCGAAAAATCGTAAAAAGTGGTGAAATTTTGGATCCGAGTCAAATAATTCAGGAAAACTTGATCGGAATAGCTACTGGGAGCTTGCCCGTCACAACGCATCGAAAATTGGCTTCGTCGGAATTTTTACGGATTTCCCTAAGGGTACCCCTAGGGAAAATCACCAGAATCGAAAAAATCGTAAAAAGTGGTGAAATTTTGGATCCGAGTCAAATAATTCAGGAAAACTTGATCGGAATAGCTACTGGGAGCTTGCCGGGTCACAACGCGTCGAGAATTGGCTTCGTCGGGATCTGACGAATTTTTACGGATTTCCCTAGGGGTACCCCTAGGAAAAATCACCAGAATCGAAAAATCGTTAAAAGTGGTGAAATTTTTGTATCCGAGTCCAATAATTCGGGAAAACTTGATCAGAATAGCTACTGGGAGCTTGCCGGGTCACAACGCGTCGAGAATTGGCTTCGTCGGAATTTTTTACGGATTTCCCTAGGGGTACCCCTAGGGAAAATCACCAGAATCGAAAAATCGTAAAAAGTGGTGAAATTTGGATCCGAGTCCAATAATTCGGGAAAACTTGATCGGAATAGCTACTGGGAGCTTGCCGGTCACAACGCGTCGAGAATTGGCTTCATCGGAATTTTTTACGGATTTCCCTAGGGGTACCCCTAGGGAAAATCACCAGAATCGAAAAATCGTAAAAAGTGGTGAAATTTTTTATCCGAGTCTAATAATTCGGGAAAACTTGATCGGAATAGCTACTGGGAGCTTGCCGGTCACAACGCGTCGAGAATTGGCTTCGTCGAATTTTACTGATTTCCCAAGGGGTACCCCTAGGGAAAATCACCAGAATCGAAAAATCGTAAAAAGTGGGAATTTGGTAGAAATTTTGGATCCGAGTCTAATAATTCGGGGAAAACTTGATCGGAATAGCTACTGGGAGCTTGCCGGTCACAACGCGTCGAAAATTGGCTTCGTCGGAATTTTTACGGATTTCCCTAGGGGTACCCCTAGGGAAAATCACGAGAATCGAAATATCGTAAAAAGTGGTGAAATTTTGGATCCGAGTCCAATAATTCGGGAAAACTTGATCGGAATAGCTACTGGGAGCTTGCCGGGTCACAACGCATCGAGAATTGGCTTCTTCGGGATCTGACGAATTTTTACGGATTTCCCCTAGGGGTACCCCTAGGGAAAATCACCAGAATCGAAAAATCGTAAAAAGTGGTGAAATTTTGGATCCGAGTCCAATAATTCGGGAAAACTTCATCGGAGTAGCTACTGGGAGCTTGCCGGTCACAACGCGTCGAGAATTGGTTTCGTCGGAATTTTTACGGATTTCCCTAGGGGTACCCCTAGGGAAAATCACCAGAATCGAAAAATCGTAAAAAAGTGGTGAAATTTTGGATCCGAGTCAAATAATTCAGGAAAACTTGATCGGAATAGCTACTGGGAGCTTGCCGGTCACAACGCGTCGAGAATTGGCTTCTTCGGGATCTGACGAATTTTACGGATTTCCCTAGGGGTACCCCTAGGGAAAATCACCAGAATCGAAAAATCGTAAAAAATGGTGAAATTTTTGATCCGAGTCCAATAATTCGGGAAAACTTGATCGGAGTAGCTACTGGGAGCTTGACGGTCACAACGCGTCGAGAATTGGCTTCGTCGGAATTTTTACGGATTTCCCTAGGGGTACCCCTAGGGAAAATCACCATAATCGAAAAATCGTAAAAAGTGGTGAAATTTTGGATCCGAGTCCAATAATTCGGGAAAACTTGATCGGAATAGCTACTGGGAGCTTGCCGGTCTCAACGCGTCGAGAATTAGCTTCGTCGGGATCTGACGAATTTTTACGGATTTTCCTAGGGTTACCCCCTAGGGAAAATCACCAGAGTCGAAAAATCGTAAAAAGTAGTGAAATTTTTTATCGGAGTCCAATAATTCGGGAAAACTTGATCGAAATAGCTATTGGGAGCTTGCAGGTCACAACGCGTCGAGAATTGGCTTCGTCGGGATCTGACGAATTTTTACGGATTTCCCTAGGGGGTACCCCTAGGGAAAATCACCAGAATCGAAAAATCGTAAAAAGTGGTGAAATTTTTGATCGAGTACAATAATTCGGGAAAACTTGATCGGAATAGCTACTGGGAGCTTGCCGGTCACAACGCGTCGAGAATTGGCTTCGTCGGGATCTGACGAATTTTTACGGATTTCCCCTAGGGGTACCCTAGGGAAAATCACCAGAATCGAAAAATCGTAAAAAATGGTGAAATTTTGGATCCGAGTCCAATAATTCGGGAAAACTTGATCGGAATAGCTACTGGGAGCTTGTCGGTCACAACGAGTCGAGAATTGGCTTCGTCGGGATCTGACGAATTTTTACGGATTTCCCTAGGGGGTACCCCTAGGGAAAATCACCAGAATCGAGAAATCGTAAAAAGTGGTGAAATTTTGGATCCGAGTCCAATAATTCGGGAAAACTTGATCGGAATAGCTACTGGGAGCTTGCCGGTCAAAACGCGTCGAGAATTGGCTTCGTCGGGATCTGACGAATTTTAACGGATTTCCCTAGGGTACCCCTAGGGAAAATCACCAGAATCGAAAAATCGTAAAAAGTAGTGAAATTTTGGATCGGAGTCCCAATAATTCAGGAAAACTTGATCGGAATAGCTACTGGGAGCTTGCCGGTCACAACGCGTCGAGAATTTGCTTCGTCGGGATCTGACGAATTTTTACGGATTTCCCTAGGGGTACCCCTAGGGAAAATCACCAGAATTGAAAAATCGTAAAAAGTAGTGAAATTTTTGATCGGAGTCCAATAATTCGAGAAAACTTGATCGGAATAGCTACTGGGAGCTTGCCGGTCACAACGCGTCGAGAATTGGCTTCGTCGGGGATCTGACGAATTTTTACGGATTTCCCTAGGGGTACCCCTAGGGAAAATCACCAGAATCGAAAAATCGTAAAAACTGGTGAAAATTTTGGATCCGAGTCCAATAATTCGGGAAAACTTGATCGGAATAGCTACTGGGAGCTTGTCGGTCACAACGCGTCGAGAATTGGCTTCGTCGGGATCTGACGAATTTTTACGGATTTCCCTAGGGGTACCCCTAGGGAAAATCACCAGAATCGAGAAATCGTAAAAAGTGGTGAAATTTTGGATCCGAGTCCAATAATTCGGGAAAACTTGATCGGAATAGCTACTGGGAGCTTGCCGGTCAAAATGCGTCGAGAATTGGCTTCGTCGGGATCTGACGAATTTTAACGGATTTCCCTAGGGGTACCCCTAGGGAAAATAACCAGAATCGAAAAATCGTAAAAAGTAGTGAAATTTTGGATTCGGAGTCCAATAATTCAGGAAAACTTGATCGGAATAGCTACTGGGAGCTTGCCGGTCACAACGCGTCGAGAATTTGCTTCGTCGGGATCTGACGAATTTTTACGGATTTCCCTAGGGGTACCCCTAGGGAAAATCACCAGAATTGAAAAATCGTAAAAAGTAGTGAAATTTTTGATCGGAGTCCAATAATTCGAGAAAACTTGATCGGAATAGCTACTGGGAGCTTGCCGGTCACAACGCGTCGAGAATTGGCTTCGTCGGGATCTGACGAATTTTTACGGATTTCCCTAGGGGTACCCCTAGGGAAAATCACCAGAATCGAAAAATCGTAAAAACTGGTGAAATTTTGGATCCGAGTCCAATAATTCGGGAAAACTTGATCGGAATAGCTACTGGGAGCTTGTCGGTCACAACGCGTCGAGAATTGGCTTCGTCGGGATCTGACGAATTTTTACCGATTTCCCTAGGGGTACCCCTAGGGAAAATCACCAGAATCGAGAAATCGTAAAAAGTGGTGAAATTTTGGATCCGAGTCCAATAATTCGGGAAAACTTAATCGGAATAGCTACTGGGAGCTTGCCGGTCACAACGCGTCGAGAATTGGCTTCGTCGGGATCTGACGAATTTTAACGGATTTTCCTAGGGGTACCCCTAGGGAAAATCACCAGAATCGAAAAATCGTAAAAAGTGGTGAAATTTTGGATCGGAGTGCAATAATTCGGGAAAACTTGATCGGAATAGCTACTGGGAGCTTGCCGGTCACAACGCGTCGAGAATTGGCTTCGTCGGGATCTGACGAATGTTTACGGATTTCCCTAGGGGTACCCCTAGGGAAAATCACCAGAATCGAAAAATCGTAAAAAGTAGTGAAATTTTGGATCGGAGTCCAATAATTCGGGAAAACTTGATCGGAATAGCTACTGGGAGCTTGCCGGTCACAACGCGTCGAGAATTGGCTTCGTCGGGATCTGACGAATTTTTACGGATTTCCCTAGGGGTACCCCTAGGGAAAATCACCAGAATCGAAAAATCGAAAAAAGTAGTGAAATTTTGGATCCGAGTCCAATAATTCGAGAAAACTTGATCGGAATAGCTACTGGGAGCTTGCCGGTCACAACGCGTCGAGAATTGGCTTCGTCGGGATCTGACGAATTTTTACGGATTTCCCTAGGGGTACCCCTAGGGAAAATCACCAGAATCGAAAAATCGTAAAAACTGGTGAAATTTTGGATCCGAGTCCAATAATTCGGGAAAACTTGATCGGAATAGCTACTGGGAGCTTGCCGGTCAAAACGCGTCGAGAATTGGCTTCGTCGGGATCTGACGAATTTTAACGGATTTCCCTAGGGGTACCCCTAGGGAAAATCACCAGAATCGAAAAATCGTAAAAAGTAGTGAAATTTTGGATCGGAGTCCAATAATTCGGGAAAACTTGATCGGAATAGCTACTGGGAGCTTGCCGGTCACAACGCGTCGAGAATTGGCTTCGTCGGGATCTGACGAATTTTTACGGATTTCCCTAGGGGTACCCCTAGGGAAAATCACCAGAATCGAAAAATCGTAAAAAGTAGTGAAATTTTTGATCGGAGTCCAATAATTCGAGAAAACTTGATCGGAATAGCTACTGGGAGCTTGCCGGTCACAACGCGTCGAGAATTGGCTTCGTCGGGATCTGACGAATTTTTACGGATTTCCCTAGGGGTACCCCTAGGGAAAATCACCAGAATCGAAAAATCGTAAAAACTGGTGAAATTTTGGATCCGAGTCCAATAATTCGGGAAAACTTGATCGGAATAGCTACTGGGAGCTTGCCGGTCAAAACGCGTCGAGAATTGGCTTCGTCGGGATCTGACGAATTTTAACGGATTTCCCTAGGGGTACCCCTAGGGAAAATCACCAGAATCGAAAAATCGTAAAAAGTAGTGAAATTTTGGATCGGAGTCCAATAATTCGGGAAAACTTGATCGGAATAGCTACTGGGAGCTTGCCGGTCACAACGCGTCGAGAATTGGCTTCGTCGGGATCTGACGAATTTTTACGGATTTCCCTAGGGGTACCCCTAGGGAAAATCACCAGAATCGAAAAATCGTAAAAAGTAGTGAAATTTTTGATCGGAGTCCAATAATTCGGGAAAATTTGATCGGAATAGCTACTGGGAGCTTGCCGGTCAAAACGCGTCGAGAATTGGCTTCGTCGGGATCTGACGAATTTTAACGGATTTTCCTAGGGGTACCCCTAGGGAAAATCACCAGAATCGAAAAATCGTAAAAAGTGGTGAAATTTTGGATCGGAGTCCAATAATTCGGGAAAACTTGATCGGAATAGCTACTGGGAGCTTGCCGGTCACAACGCGTCGAGAATTGGCTTCGTCGGGATCTGACGAATGTTTACGGATTTCCCTAGGGGTACCCCTAGGGAAAATCACCAGAATCGAAAAATCGTAAAAAGTAGTGAAATTTTGGATCGGAGTCCAATAATTCGGGAAAACTTGATCGGAATAGCTACTGGGAGCTTGCCGGTCACAACGCGTCGAGAATTGGCTTCGTCGGGATCTGACGAATTTTTACGGATTTCCCTAGGGGTACCCCTAGGGAAAATCACCAGAATCGAAAAATCGAAAAAAGTAGTGAAATTTTGGATCCGAGTCCAATAATTCGAGAAAACTTGATCGGAATAGCTACTGGGAGCTTGCCGGTCACAACGCGTCGAGAATTGGCTTCGTCGGGATCTGACGAATTTTTACGGATTTCCCTAGGGGTACCCCTAGGGAAAATCACCAGAATCGAAAAATCGTAAAAACTGGTGAAATTTTGGATCCGAGTCCAATAATTCGGGAAAACTTGATCGGAATAGCTACTGGGAGCTTGCCGGTCAAAACGCGTCGAGAATTGGCTTCGTCGGGATCTGACGAATTTTAACGGATTTCCCTAGGGGTACCCCTAGGGAAAATCACCAGAATCGAAAAATCGTAAAAAGTATTGAAATTTTGGATCGGAGTCCAATAATTCGGGAAAACTTGATCGGAATAGCTACTGGGAGCTTGCCGGTCACAACGCGTCGAGAATTGGCTTCGTCGGGATCTGACGAATTTTTACGGATTTCCCTAGGGGTACCCCTAGGGAAAATCACCAGAATCGAAAAATCGTAAAAAGTAGTGAAATTTTTGATCGGAGTCCAATAATTCGAGAAAACTTGATCGGAATAGCTACTGGGAGCTTGCCGGTCACAACGCGTCGAGAATTGGCTTCGTCGGGATCTGACGAATTTTTACGGATTTCCCTAGGGGTACCCCTAGGGAAAATCACCAGAATCGAAAAATCGTAAAAACTGGTGAAATTTTGGATCCGAGTCCAATAATTCGGGAAAACTTGATCGGAATAGCTACTGGGAGCTTGTCGATCACAACGCGTCGAGAATTGGCTACGTCGGGATCTGACGAATGTTTACGGATTTCCTTAGGGGTACCCCTAGGGAAAATCACCAGAATCGAGAAATCGTAAAAAGTGGTGAAATTTTGGATCCGAGTCCAATAATTCGGGAAAACTTGATCGGAATAGCTACTGGGAGCTTGCCGGTCAAAACGCGTCGAGAATTGGCTTCGTCGGGATCTGACGAATTTTAACGGATTTCCCTAGGGGTACCCCTAGGGAAAATCACCAGAATCGAAAAATCGTAAAAAGTAGTGAAATTTTGGATCGGAGTCCAATAATTCGGGAAAACTTGATCGGAATAGCTACTGGGAGCTTGCCGGTCACAACGCGTCGAGAATTGGCTTCGTCGGGATCTGACGAATTTTTACGGATTTCCCGAGGGGTACCCCTAGGGAAAATCACCAGAATCGAAAAATCGTAAAAAGTAGTGAAATTTTTGATCGGAGTCCAATAATTCGGGAAAATTTGATCGGAATAGCTACTGGGAGCTTGCCGGTCAAAACGCGTCGAGAATTGGCTTCGTCGGGATCTGACGAATTTTAACGGATTTTCCTAGGGGTACCCCTAGGGAAAATCACCAGAATCGAAAAATCGTAAAAAGTGGTGAAATTTTGGATCGGAGTCCAATAATTCGGGAAAACTTGATCGGAATAGCTACTGGGAGCTTGTCGGTCACAACGCGTCGAGAATTGGCTTCGTCGGGATCAGACGAATGTTTACGGATTTCCCTAGGGGTACCCCTAGGGAAAATCACCAGAATCGAAAAATCGTAAAAAGTAGTGAAATTTTGGATCGGAGTCCAATAATTCGGGAAAACTTGATCGGAATAGCTACTGGGAGCTTGCCGGTCACAACGCGTCGAGAATTGGCTTCGTCGGGATCTGACGAATTTTTACGGATTTCCCTAGGGGTACCCCTAGGGAAAATCACCAGAATCGAAAAATCGTAAAAAGTAGTGAAATTTTGGATCCGAGTCCAATAATTCGAGAAAACTTGATCGGAATAGCTACTGGGAGCTTGCCGGTCACAACGCGTCGAGAATTGGTTTCGTCGGGATCTGACGAATTTTTACGGATTTCCATAGGGGTACCCCTAGGGAAAATCACCAGAATCGAAAAATCATAAAAACTGGTGAAATTTTGGATCCGAGTCCAATAATTCGGGAAAACTTGATCGGAATAGCTACTGGGAACTTGCCGGTCAAAACGCGTCGAGAATTGGCTTCGTCGGGATCTGACGAATTTTAACGGATTTCCCTAGGGGTACCCCTAGGGAAAATCACCAGAATCGAAAAATCGTAAAAAGTAGTGAAATTTTGGATCGGAGTCCAATAATTCGGGAAAACTTGATCGGAATAGCTACTGGGAGCTTGCCGGTCACAACGCGTCGAGAATTGGCTTCGTCGGGATCTGACGAATTTTTACGGATTTCCCTAGGGGTACCCCTAGGGAAAATCACCAGAATCGAAAAATCGTAAAAAGTTGTGAAATTTTTGATCGGAGTCCAATAATTCGGGAAAATTTGATCGGAATAGCTACTGGGAGCTTGCCGGTCAAAACGCGTCGAGAATTGGCTTCGTCGGGATCTGACGAATTTTAACGGATTTTCCTAGGGGTACCCCTAGGGAAAATCACCAGAATCGAAAAATCGTAAAAAGTGGTGAAATTTTGGATCGGAGTCCAATAATTCGGGAAAACTTGATCGGAATAGCTACTGGGAGCTTGCCGGTCACAACGCGTCGAGAATTGGCTTCGTCGGGATCTGACGAATGTTTACGGATTTCCCTAGGGGTACCCCTAGGGAAAATCACCAGAATCGAAAAATCGTAAAAAGTAGTGAAATTTTGGATCGGAGTCCAATAATTCGGGAAAACTTGATCGGAATAGCTACTGGGAGCTTGCCGGTCACAACGCGTCGAGAATTGGCTTCGTCGGGATCTGACGAATTTTTACGGATTTCCCTAGGGGTACCCCTAGGGAAAATCACCAGAATCGAAAAATCGTAAAAAGTAGTGAAATTTTGGATCCGAGTCCAATAATTCGAGAAAACTTGATCGGAATAGCTACTGGGAGCTTGCCGGTCACAACGCGTCGAGAATTGGCTTCGTCGGGATCTGACGAATTTTTACGGATTTCCATAGGGGTACCCCTAGGGAAAATCACCAGAATCGAAAAATCGTAAAAACTGGTGAAATTTTGGATCCGAGTCCAATAATTCGGGAAAACTTGATCGGAATAGCTACTGGGAACTTGCCAGTCAAAACGCGTCGAGAATTGGCTTCGTCGGGATCTGACGAATTTTAACGGATTTCCCTAGGGGTACCCCTAGGGAAAATCACCAGAATCGAAAAATCGTAAAAAGTAGTGAAATTTTGGATTGGAGTCCAATAATTCGGGAAAACTTGATCGGAATAGCTACTGGGAGCTTGCCGGTCACAACGCGTCGAGAATTGGCTTCGTCGGGATCTGACGAATTTTTACGGATTTCCCTAGGGGTACCCCTAGGGAAAATCACCAGAATCGAAAAATCGTAAAAAGTAGTGAAATTTTTGATCGGAGTCCAATAATTCGAGAAAACTTGATCGGAATAGCTACTGGGAGCTTGCCGGTCACAACGCGTCGAGAATTGGCTTCGTCGGGATCTGACGAATTTTTACGGATTTCCCTAGGGGTACCCCTAGGGAAAATCACCAGAATCGAAAAATCGTAAAAACTGGTGAAATTTTTGATCCGAGTCCAATAATTCGGGAAAACTTGATCGGAATAGCTACTGGGAGCTTGTCGGTCACAACGCGTCGAGAATTGGCTACGTCGGGATCTGACGAATTTTTACGGATTTCCCTAGGGGTACCCCTAGGGAAAATCACCAGAATCGAGAAATCGTAAAAAGTGGTGAAATTTTGGATCGGAGTCCAATAATTCGAGAAAACTTGATCGGAATAGCTACTGGGAGCTTGCCGGTCAAAACGCGTCGAGAATTGGCTTCGTCGGGATCTGACGAATTTTTACGGATTTCCCTAGGGGTACCCCTAGGGAAAATCACCAGAATCGAAAAATCGTAAAAACTGGTGAAATTTTGGATCCGAGTCCAATAATTCGGGAAAACTTGATCGGAATAGCTACTGGGAGCTTGCCGGTCAAAACGCGTCGAGAATAGGCTTCGTCGGGATCTGACGAATTTTAACGGATTTCCCTAGGGGTACCCCTAGGGAAAATCACCAGAATCGAAAAATCGTAAAAAGTAGTGAAATTTTGGATCGGAGTCCAATAATTCGGGAAAACTTGATCGGAATAGCTACTGGGAGCTTGCCGGTCACAACGCGTCGAGAATTGGCTTCATCGGGATCTGACGAATTTTTACGGATTTCCCTAGGGGTACCCCTAGGGAAAATCACCAGAATCGAAAAATCGTAAAAAGTAGTGAAATTTTTGATCGGAGTCCAATAATTCGAGAAAACTTGATCGGAATAGCTACTGGGAGCTTGCCGGTCACAACGCGTCGAGAATTGGCTTCGTCGGGATCTGACGAATTTTTACGGATTTCCCTAGGGGTACCCCTAGGGAAAATCACCAGAATCGAAAAATCGTAAAAACTGGTGAAATTTTGGATCCGAGTCCAATAATTCGGGAAAACTTGATCGGAATAGCTACTGGGAGCTTGTCGGTCACAACGCGTCGAGAATTGGCTTCGTCGGGATCTGACGAATTTTTACGGATTTCCCTAGGGGTACCCCTAGGGAAAATCACCAGAATCGAGAAATCGTAAAAAGTGGTGAAATTTTGGATCCGAGTCCAATAATTCGGGAAAACTTGATCGGAATAGCTACTGGGAGCTTGCCGGTCACAACGCGTCGAGAATTGGCTTCGTCGGGATCTGACGAATTTTTACGGATTTCCCTAGGGGTACCCCTAGGGAAAATCACCAGAATCGAGAAATCGTAAAAAGTGGTGAAATTTTGGATCCGAGTCCAATAATTCGGGAAAACTTGATCGGAATAGCTACTGGGAGCTTGCCGGTCACAACGCGTCGAGAATTGGCTTCGTCGGGATCTGACGAATTTTTACGGATTTCCCTAGGGGTACCCATAGGGAAAATCACCAGAATCGAAAAATCGTAAAAAGTAGTGAAATTTTTGATCGGAGTCCAATAATTCGAGAAAACTTGATCGGAATAGCTACTGGGAGCTTGCCGGTCACAACGCGTCGAGAATTGGCTTCGTCGGGATCTGACGAATTTTTACGGATTTCCCTAGGGGTACCCCTAGGGAAAATCACCAGAATCGAGAAATCGTAAAAAGTGGTGAAATTTTTGATCCGAGTCCAATAATTCGGGAAAACTTGATCGGAATAGCTACTGGGAGCTTGCCGGTCAAAACGCGTCGAGAATTGGCTTCGTCGGGATCTGACGAATTTTAACGGATTTCCCTAGGGGTACCCCTAGGGAAAATCACCAGAATCAAAAAATCGTAAAAAGTAGTGAAATTTTGGATCTGAGTCCAATAATTCGGGAAAACTTGATCGAAATAGCTACTGGGAGCTTGCCGGTCACAACGCGTCGAGAATTGGCTTCGTCGGGATCTGACGAATGTTTACGGATTTCCCTAGGGGTACCCCTAGGGAAAATCACCAGAATCGAGAAATCGTAAAAAGTGGTGAAATTTTTGATCCGAGTCCAATAATTCGGGAAAACTTGATCGGAATAGCTACTGGGAGCTTGCCGGTCAAAACGCGTCGAGAATTGGCTTCGTCGGGATCTGACGAATTTTAACGGATATCCCTAGGGGTACCCCTAGGGAAAATCACCAGAATCGAGAAATCGTAAAAAGTGGTGAAATTTTTGATCCGAGTCCAATAATTCGGGAAAACTTGATCGGAATAGCTACTGGGAGCTTGCCGGTCAAAACGCGTCGAGAATTGGCTTCGTCGGGATCTGACGAATTTTAACGGATTTCCCTAGGGGTACCCCTAGGGAAAATCACCAGAATCGAAAAATCGTAAAAAGTAGTGAAATTTTGGATCGGAGTCCAATAATTCGGGAAAACTTGATCGGAATAGCTACTGGGAGCTTGCCGGTCACAACGCGTCGAGAATTGGCTTCGTCGGGATCTGACGAATGTTTACAGATTTCCCTAGGGGTACCCCTAGGGAAAATCACCAGAATCGAAAAATCGTAAAAAGTAGTGAAATTTTTGATCGGTGTCCAATAATTCGGGAAAACTTGATCGGAATAGCTACTGGGAGCTTGCCGGTCACAACGCGTCGAGAATTGGCTTCGTCGGGATATGACGAATTTTTACGGATTTCCCTAGGGGTACCCCTAGGGAAAATCACCAGAATCGAAAAATCGTAAAAACTGGTGAAATTTTGGATCCGAGTCCAATAATTCGGGAAAACTTGATCGGAATAGCTACTGGGAGCTTGTCGGTCACAACGCGTCGAGAATTGGCTTCGTCGGGATCTGACGAATTTTTACGGATTTCCCTTGGGGTACCCCTAGGGAAAATCACCAGAATCGAGAAATCGTAAAAAGTGGTGAAATTTTGGATCCGAGTCCAATAATGCGGGAAAACTTGATCGGAATAGCTACTGGGAGCTTGCCGGTCAAAACGCGTCGAGAATTGGCTTCGTCGGGATCTGACGAATTTTAACGGATTTCCCTAGGGGTACCCCTAGGGAAAATCACCAGAATCGAAAAATCGTAAAAAGTAGTGAAATTTTTTATCGGAGTCCAATAATTCGGGAAAACTTTATCGGAATAGCTACTAGGAGCTTGCCGGTCACAACGCGTCGAGAATTGGCTTCGTCGGGATCTGACGAATTTTTACGGATTTCCCTAGGGGTACCCCTAGGGAAAATCACCAGAATCGAAAAATCGTAAAAACTGGTGAAATTTTGGATCCGAGTCCAATAATTCGGGAAAACTTGATCGGAATAGCTACTGGGAGCTTGTCGGTCACAACGCGTCGAGAATTGGCTTCGTCGGGATCTGACGAATTTTTACGGATTTCCCTAGGGGTACCCCTAGGGAAAATCACCAGAATCGAGAAATCGTAAAAAGTGGTGAAATTTTTGATCCGAGTCCAATAATTCGGGAAAACTTGATCGGAATAGCTACTGGGAGCTTGCCGGTCAAAACGCGTCGAGAATTGGCTTCGTCGGGATCTGACGAATTTTAACGGATTTCCCTAGGGGTACCCCTAGGGAAAATCACCAGAATCAAAAAATCGTAAAAAGTAGTGAAATTTTGGATCTGAGTCCAATAATTCGGGAAAACTTGATCGAAATAGCTACTGGGAGCTTGCCGGTCACAACGCGTCGAGAATTGGCTTCGTCGGGATCTGACGAATGTTTACGGATTTCCCTAGGGGTACCCCTAGGGAAAATCACCAGAATCGAAAAATCGTAAAAAGTAGTGAAATTTTTGATCGGAGTCCAATAATTCGGGAAAACTTGATCGGAATAGCTACTGGGGGCTTGCCGGTCACAACGCGTCGAGAATTGGCTTTGTCGGGATCTGACGAATTTTTACGGATTTCCCTAGGGGTACCCCTAGGGAAAATCACCAGAATCGAAAAATCGTAAAAAATGGTGAAATTTTGGATCCGAGTCCAATAATTCGGGAAAACTTGATCGGAATAGCTACTGGGAGCTTGTCGGTCACAACGCGTCGAGAATTGGCTTCGTCGGGATCTGACGAATTTTTATGGATTTCCCTTGGGGTACCCCTAGGGAAAATCACCAGAATCGAGAAATCGTAAAAAGTGGTGAAATTTTAGATCCGAGTCCAATAATGCGGGAAAACTTGATCGGAATAGCTACTGGGAGCTTGCCGGTCAAAACACGTCGAGAATTGGCTTCGTCGGGATCTGACGAATTTTAACGGATTTCCCTAGGGGTACCCCTAGGGAAAATCACCAGAATCGAAAAATCGTAAAAAGTAGTGAAATTTTGGATCGGAGTCTAATAATTCGGGAAAACTTTATCGGAATAGCTACTGGGAGCTTGCCGGTCACAACGCGTCGAGAATTGGCTTCCTCGGGATCTGACGAATTTTTACGGATTTCCCTAGGGGTACCCCTAGGGAAAATCACCAGAATCGAAAAATCGTAAAAACTAGTGAAATTTTGGATCCGAGTCCAATAATTCGGGAAAACTTGATCGGAATAGCTACTAGGAGCTTGTCGGTCACAACGCGTCGAGAATTGGCTTCGTCGGGATCTGACGAATTTTTACGGATTTCCCTAGGGGTACCCCTAGGGAAAATCACCAGAATCGAGAAATCGTAAAAAGTGGTGAAATTTTGGATCCGAGTCCAATAATTCGGGAAAACTTGATCGGAATAGCTACTGGGAGCTTGCCGGTCAAAACGCGTCGAGAATTGGCTTCGTCGGGATCTGACGAATTTTAACGGATTTCCCTAGGGGTACCCCTAGGGAAAATCACCAGAATCGAAAAATCGTAAAAAGTAGTGAAATTTTGGATCGGAGTCCAATAATTCGGGAAAACTTGATCGGAATAGCTACTGGGAGCTTGCCGGTTACAACGCGTCGAGAATTGGCTTCGTCGGGATCTGACGAATGTTTACGGATTTCCCTAGGGGTACCCCTAGGGAAAATCACCAGAATCGAAAAATCGTAAAAAGTAGTGAAATTTTTGATCGGAGTCCAATAATTCGGGAAAACTTGATCGGAATAGCTACTGGGAGCTTGCCGGTCACAACGCGTCGAGAATTGGCTTCATCGGGATCTGACGAATTTTTACGGATTTCCCTAGGGGTACCCCTAGGGAAAATCACCAGAATCGAAAAATCGTAAAAAATGGTGAAATTTTGGATCCGAGTCCAATAATTCGGGAAAACTTGATCGGAATAGCTACTGGGAGCTTGTCGGTCACAACGCGTCGAGAATTGGCTTCGTCGGGATCTGACGAATTTTTACGGATTTCCCTAGGGGTACCCCTAGGGAAAATCACCAGAATCGAGAAATCGTAAAAAGTTGTGAAATTTTGGATCCGAGTCCAATAATTCTGGAAAACTTGATCGGAATAGCTACTGGGAGCTTGCCGGTCAAAACGCGTCGAGAATTGGCTTCGTCGGGATCTGACGAATTTTAACGGATTTCCCTAGGGGTACCCCTAGGGAAAATCACCAGAATCGAAAAATCGTAAAAAGTAGTGAAATTTTGGATCGGAGTCCAATAATTCGGGAAAACTTGATCGGAATAGCTACTGGGAGCTTGCCGGTTACAACGCGTCGAGAATTGGCTTCGTCGGGATCTGACGAATGTTTACGGATTTCCCTAGGGGTACCCCTAGGGAAAATCACCAGAATCGAAAAATCGTAAAAAGTAGTGAAATTTTTGATCGGAGTCCAATAATTCGGGAAAACTTGATCGGAATAGCTACTGGGAGCTTGCCGATCACAACGCGTCGAGAATTGGCTTCGTCGGGATCTGACGAATTTTTACGGATTTCCCTAGGGGTACCCCTAGGGAAAATCACCAGAATCGAAAAATCGTAAAAAATGGTGAAATTTTGGATCCGAGTCCAATAATTCGGGAAAACTTGATCGGAATAGCTACTGGGAGCTTGTCGGTCACAACGCGTCGAGAATTGGCTTCGTCGGGATCTGACGAATTTTTACGGATTTCCCTTGGGGTACCCCTAGGAAAAATCACCAGAATCGAGAAATCGTAAAAAGTGGTGAAATTTTGGATCCGAGTCCAATAATGCGGGAAAACTTGATCGGAATAGCTACTGGGAGCTTGCCGGTCAAAACGCGTCGAGAATTGGCTTCGTCGGGATCTGACGAATTTTAACGGATTTCCCTAGGGGTACCCCTAGGGAAAAAATTTTGGATCGGAGTCCAATAATTCGGGAAAACTTTATCGGAATAGCTACTGGGAGCTTGCCGGTCACAACGCGTCGAGAATTGGCTTCGTCGGGATCTGACAAATTTTTACGGATTTCCCTAGGGGTACCCTTAGGAAAAATCACCAGAATCGAAAAATCGTAAAAAGTAGTGAAATTTTTGATCGGAGTCCAATAATTCGGGAAAACTTGATCAGAATAGCTACTGGGAGCTTGCCGGTCACAACGTGTCGAGAATTGGCTTCGTCGGGATCTGACGAATTTTTACGGATTTCCCTAGGGGTACCCCTAGAGAAAATCACCAGAATCGAAAAATCATAAAAAGTGGTGAAATTTTTGATCCGAGTACAATAATTCGGGAAAACTTGATCGGAATAGCTACTGGGAGCTTGCCGGTCACAACGCGCCGAGAATTGGCTTCGTCGGGATCTGACTAATTTTTACGGATTTCCCTAGGGGTACCGCTAGGGAAAATCACCAGAATCGAAAAATCGTAAAAAATGGTGAAATTTTGGATCCGAGTCCAATAATTCGGGAAAACTTGATCAGAATAGCTGCTGGGAGCTTGCCGGTCACAACGCGTCGAGAATTGGCTTCGTCGGGATCTGACGAAATTTTACGGATTTCCCTGGGGGTACCCCTAGGGAAAATCACCAGAATCGAAAAATCGTAAAAAGTGGTGAAATTTTGGATCCGAGTCCAATAATTCGGGAAAACTTGATCGGAATAGCTACTGGGAGCTTGCCGGTCACAACGCGTCGAGAATTGGCTTCATCGGGATCTGACGAATTTTTACGGATTTCCCTAGGGGTACCCCTAGGGAAAATCACCAGAATCGAAAAATCGTAAAAAATGGTGAAATTTTGGATCAGAGTCCAATAATTCGGGAAAACTTGATCGGAATAGCTACTGGGAGCTTGCCGGTCACAACGCGTCGAGAATTGGCTTCGTTTGGATCTGACGAATTTTTACGGATTTCCCTAGGGGTAACCCTAGGGAAAATCACCAGAATCGAAAAATCGTAAAAAATGGTGAAATTTTGGATTCGAGTCCAATAATTCGGGAAAACTTGATCGGAATAGCTACTGGGAGCTTGCCGGTCACAACGCGTCGAGAATTGGCTTCGTCGAGATCTGACGAATTTTTACGGATTTCCCTAGGGGTACCCCTAGGGAAAATCACCATAATCGAAAAATCGTAAAAAGTGGTGAAATTTTGGATTCGAGTCCAATAATTCGGGAAAACTTGATCGGAATAGCTACTGGGAGCTTGCCGGTCACAACGCGTCGAGAATTGGCTTCGTCGGAATCTGACAAATTTTTACGGATTTCCCTAGGGGTACCCCTAAGGAAAATCACCAGAATCGAAAAATCGTAAAAAGTGGTGAAATTTTTTATCCGAGTACAATAATTCGGGAAAACTTGATCGGAATAGCTACTGGGAGCTTGCCGGTCACAACGCGTCGAGAATTGGATTCGGCGGGATCTGACGAATTTTTACGGATTTCCCTAGGGGTACCCCTAGGGAAAATCACCAGAATCGAAAAATCGTTAAAAATGGTGAAATTTTGGATTCGAGTCCAATAATTCGGGAAAACTTGATCGGAATAGCTACTGGGAGCTTGCCGGTCACAACGCATCGAGAATTGGCTTCGTCGAGATCTGACGAAATTTTACGGATTTCCCTAGGGGTTCCCCTAGGGAAAATCACCATAATCGAAAAGTCGTAAAAAGTGGTGAAATTTTGGATCCGAGTCCAATAATTCGAGAAAACTTGATCGGAATAGCTACTGGGAGCTTGCCGGTCACAACGCGTCGAGAATTGGCTTCGTCGGGATCTGACAAATTTTTACGGATTTCCCTAGGGGTACCCCTAGGGAAAATCACCAGAATCGAAAAATCGTAAAAAATGGTGAAATTTTGGATCCGAGTCCAATAATTCGGGAAAACTTGATCGGAATAGCTACTGGGAGCTTGCCGGTCACAACGCATCGAGAATTTGCTTCGTCGGGAACTGACAAATTTTTACGGATTTCCCTAGGGGTACCCCTAGGGAAAATCACCATAATCGAAAAATCGTAAAAAGTGGTGAAATTTTGGATCCGAGTCCAATAATTCGGGAAAACTCTATCGGAATAGCTACTGGGAGCTTGCCGGTCACAACGCGTCGAGAATTGGCTTCGTCGGGATCTGACGAATTTTTACGGATTTCCCTAGGGGTACCCCTAGGGAAAATCACCAGAGTCGAAAAATCGTAAAAAGTAGTGAAATTTTTTATCGGAGTCC
The DNA here is from genome assembly GCA_947683425.1 of Excoecaria cochinchinensis. Lineage (NCBI taxonomy): Eukaryota > Viridiplantae > Streptophyta > Magnoliopsida > Malpighiales > Euphorbiaceae > Excoecaria > Excoecaria cochinchinensis. The sequence continues at coordinate 82,387 of CANTUQ010000318.1, forward strand.
AATAATTCGGGAAAACTTGATCGAAATAGCTACTGGGAGCTTGCCGGTCACAACGCGTCGAGAATTGGTTTCGTCGGGATCTGACGAATTTTTACGGATTTCCCTAGGGGTACCCCTAGGAAAAATCACCAGAATCGAAAAATCGTAAAAAGTGGTGAAATTTTTGATCCGAGTACAATAATTCGGGAAAACTTGATCGAAATAGCTACTGGGAGCTTGCCGGTCACAACGCGTCGAGAATTGGCTTCGTCGGGATCTGACGAATTTTTACGGATTTCCCTAGGGGTACCCTTAGGGAAAATCACCAGAATCGAAAAATCGTAAAAAGTAGTGAAATTTTTGATCGGAGTCCAATAATTCGGGAAAACTTGATCGGAATAGCTACTGGGAGCTTGCCGGTCACAACGTGTCGAGAATTGGCTTCGTCGGGATCTGACGAATTTTTACGGATTTCCCTAGGGGTACCCCTAGAGAAAATCACCAGAATCGAAAAATCATAAAAAGTGGTGAAATTTTTGATCCGAGTACAATAATTCGGGAAAACTTGATCGGAATAGCTACTGGGAGCTTGCCGGTCACAACGCGCCGAGAATTGGCTTCGTCGGGATCTAACGAATTTTTACGGATTTCCCTAGGGGTACCGCTAGGGAAAATCACCAGAATCGAAAAATCGTAAAAAATGGTGAAATTTTGGATCCGAGTCCAATAATTCGGGAAAACTTGATCAGAATAGCTGCTGGGAGCTTGCCGGTCACAACGCGTCGAGAATTGGCTTCGTCGGGATCTGACGAATTTTTACGGATTTCCCTGGGGGTACCCCTAGGGAAAATCACCAGAATCGAAAAATCGTAAAAAGTGGTGAAATTTTGGATCCGAGTCCAATAATTCGGGAAAACTTGATCGGAATAGCTACTGGGAGCTTGCCGGTCACAACGCGTCGAGAATTGGCTTCATCGGGATCTGACGAATTTTTACGGATTTCCCTAGGGGTACCCCTAGGGAAAATCACCAGAATCGAAAAATCGTAAAAAATGGTAAAATTTTGGATCAGAGTCCAATAATTCGGGAAAACTTGATCGGAATAGCTACTGGGAGCTTGCCGGTCACAACGCGTCGAGAATTGGCTTCATTTGGATCTGACGAATTTTTACGGATTTCCCTAGGGGTAACCCTAGGGAAAATCACCAGAATCGAAAAATCGTAAAAAATGGTGAAATTTTGGATTCGAGTCCAATAATTCGGGAAAACTTGATCGGAATAGCTACTGGGAGCTTGCCGGTCACAACGCGTCGAGAATTGGCTTCGTCGAGATCTGACGAATTTTTACGGATTTCCCTAGGGGTACCCCTAGGGAAAATCACCATAATCGAAAAATCGTAAAAAGTGGTGAAATTTTGGATTCGAGTCCAATAATTCGGGAAAACTTGATCGGAATAGCTACTGGGAGCTTGCCGGTCACAACGCGTCGAGAATTGGCTTCGTCGGAATCTGACAAATTTTTACGGATTTCCCTAGGGGTACCCCTAAGGAAAATCACCAGAATCGAAAAATCGTAAAAAGTGGTGAAATTTTTTATCCGAGTACAATAATTCGGGAAAACTTGATCGGAATAGCTACTGGGAGCTTGCCGGTCACAACGCGTCGAGAATTGGATTCGGCGGGATCTGACGAATTTTTACGGATTTCCCTAGGGGTACCCCTAGGGAAAATCACCAGAATCGAAAAATCGTTAAAAATGGTGAAATTTTGGATTCGAGTCCAATAATTCGGGAAAACTTGATCGGAATAGCTACTGGGAGCTTGCCGGTCACAACGCATCGAGAATTGGCTTCGTCGAGATCTGACGAAATTTTACGGATTTCCCTAGGGGTTCCCCTAGGGAAAATCACCATAATCGAAAAGTCGTAAAAAGTGGTGAAATTTTGGATCCGAGTCCAATAATTCGAGAAAACTTGATCGGAATAGCTACTGGGAGCTTGCCGGTCACAACGCGTCGAGAATTGGCTTCGTCGGGATCTGACAAATTTTTACGGATTTCCCTAGGGGTACCCCTAGGGAAAATCACCAGAATCGAAAAATCGTAAAAAATGGTGAAATTTTGGATCCGAGTCCAATAATTCGGGAAAACTTGATCGGAATAGCTACTGGGAGCTTGCCGGTCACAACGCATCGAGAATTTGCTTCGTCGGGAACTGACAAATTTTTACGGATTTCCCTAGGGGTACCCCTAGGGAAAATCACCATAATCGAAAAATCGTAAAAAGTGGTGAAATTTTGGATCCGAGTCCAATAATTCGGGAAAACTTGATCGGAATAGCTACTGGGAGCTTGCCGGTCACAACGCGTCGAGAATTGGCTTCGTCGGGATCTGACGAATTTTTACGGATTTCCCTAGGGGTACCCCTAGGGAAAATCACCAGAGTCGAAAAATCGTAAAAAGTAGTGAAATTTTTTATCGGAGTCCAATAATTCGGGAAAACTTGATCGAAATAGCTACTGGGAGCTTGCCGGTCACAACGCGTCGAGAATTGGTTTCGTCGGGATCTGACGAATTTTTACGGATTTCCCTAGGGGTACCCCTAGGAAAAATCACCAGAATCGAAAAATCGTAAAAAGTGGTGAAATTTTTGATCCGAGTACAATAATTCGGGAAAACTTGATCGAAATAGCTACTGGGAGCTTGCCGGTCACAACGCGTCGAGAATTGGCTTCGTCGGGATCTGACGAATTTTTACGGATTTCCCTAGGGGTACCCTTAGGGAAAATCACCAGAATCGAAAAATCGTAAAAAGTAGTGAAATTTTTGATCGGAGTCCAATAATTCGGGAAAACTTGATCGGAATAGCTACTGGGAGCTTGCCGGTCACAACGTGTCGAGAATTGGCTTCGTCGGGATCTGACGAATTTTTACGGATTTCCCTAGGGGTACCCCTAGAGAAAATCACCAGAATCGAAAAATCATAAAAAGTGGTGAAATTTTTGATCCGAGTACAATAATTCGGGAAAACTTGATCGGAATAGCTACTGGGAGCTTGCCGTTCACAACGCGCCGAGAATTGGCTTCGTCGGGATCTAACGAATTTTTACGGATTTCCCTAGGGGTACCGCTAGGGAAAATCACCAGAATCGAAAAATCGTAAAAAATGGTGAAATTTTGGATCCGAGTCCAATAATTCGGGAAAACTTGATCAGAATAGCTGCTGGGAGCTTGCCGGTCACAACGCGTCGAGAATTGGCTTCGTCGGGATCTGACGAATTTTTACGGATTTCCCTGGGGGTACCCCTAGGGAAAATCACCAGAATCGAAAAATCGTAAAAAGTGGTGAAATTTTGGATTCGAGTCCAATAATTCGGGAAAACTTGATCGGAATAGCTACTGGGAGCTTGCCGGTCACAACGCGTCGAGAATTGGCTTCATCGGGATCTGACGAATTTTTACGGATTTCCCTAGGGGTACCCCTAGGGAAAATCACCAGAATCGAAAAATCGTAAAAAATGGTAAAATTTTGGATCAGAGTCCAATAATTCGGGAAAACTTGATCGGAATAGCTACTGGGAGCTTGCCGGTCACAACGCGTCGAGAATTGGCTTCATTTGGATCTGACGAATTTTTACGGATTTCCCTAGGGGTAACCCTAGGGAAAATCACCAGAATCGAAAAATCGTAAAAAATGGTGAAATTTTGGATTCGAGTCCAATAATTCGGGAAAACTTGATCGGAATAGCTACTGGGAGCTTGCCGGTCACAACGCGTCGAGAATTGGCTTCGTCGAGATCTGACGAATTTTTACGGATTTCCCTAGGGGTACCCCTAGGGAAAATCACCATAATCGAAAAATCGTAAAAAGTGGTGAAATTTTGGATTCGAGTCCAATAATTCGGGAAAACTTTATCGGAATAGCTACTGGGAGCTTGCCGGTCACAACGCGTCGAGAATTGGCTTCGTCGGGATCTGACAAATTTTTACGGATTTCCCTAGGGGTACCCCTAGGGAAAATCACCAGAATCGAAAAATCGTAAAAAGTGGTGAAATTTTTTATCCGAGTACAATAATTCGGGAAAACTTGATCGGAATAGCTACTGGGAGCTTGCCGGTCACAACGCGTCGAGAATTGGATTCGTCGGGATCTGACGAATTTTTACGGATTTCCCTAGGGGTACCCCTAGGGAAAATCACCAGAATCGAAAAATCGTTAAAAATGGTGAAATTTTGGATTCGAGTCCAATAATTCGGGAAAACTTGATCGGAATAGCTACTGGGAGCTTGCCGGTCACAACGCGTCGAGAATTGGCTTCGTCGAGATCTGACGAAATTTTACGGATTTCCCTAGGGGTTCCCCTAGGGAAAATCACCATAATCGAAAAGTCGTAAAAAGTGGTGAAATTTTGGATCCGAGTCCAATAATTCGAGAAAACTTGATCGGAATAGCTACTGGGAGCTTGCCGGTCACAACGCGTCGAGAATTGGCTTCGTCGGGATCTGACAAATTTTTACGGATTTCCCTAGGGGTACCCCTAGGGAAAATCACCAGAATCGAAAAATCGTAAAAAATGGTGAAATTTTGTATCCGAGTCCAATAATTCGGGAAAACTTGATCGGAATAGCTACTGGGAGCTTGCCGGTCACAACGCATCGAGAATTTGCTTCGTCGGGAACTGACAAATTTTTACGGATTTCCCTAGGGGTACCCCTAGGGAAAATCACCAAAATCGAAAAATCGTAAAAAGTGGTGAAATTTTGGATCCGAGTCCAATAATTCGGGAAAACTTGATCGGAATAGCTACTGGGAACTTGCCGGTCACAACGCGTCGAGAATTGGCTTCGTCGGGATCTGACGAATTTTTACGGATTTCCCTAGGGGTACCCCTAGGGAAAATCACCAGAGTCGAAAAATCGTAAAAAGTAGTGAAATTTTTTATCGGAGTCCAATAATTCGGGAAAACTTGATCGAAATAGCTACTGGGAGCTTGCCGGTCACAACGCGTCGAGAATTGGTTTCGTCGGGATCTGACGAATTTTTACGGATTTCCCTAGGGGTACCCCTAGGAAAAATCACCAGAATCGAAAAATCGTAAAAAGTGGTGAAATTTTTGATCCGAGTACAATAATTCGGGAAAACTTGATCGAAATAGCTACTGGGAGCTTGCCGGTCACAACGCGTCGAGAATTGGCTTCGTCGGGATCTGACGAATTTTTACGGATTTCCCTAGGGGTACCCCTAGGGAAAATCACCAGAATCGAAAAATCGTAAAAAATGGTGAAATTTGGGATCCGAGTCCAATAATTCGGGAAAACTTGATCGGAATAGCTACTGGGAGCTTGCCAGTCACAACGCGTCGAGAATTGGCTTCGTCGGGATCTGACGAATTTTTACGGATTTCCCTAGGGGTACCCCTAGGGAAAATCACCAGAATCGAGAAATCGTAAAAAGTGGTGAAATTTTGGATCCGAGTCCAATAATTCGGGAAAACTTGATCGGAATAGCTACTGGGAGCTTACCGGTCAAAACGCGTCGAGAATTGGCTTCGTCGGGATCTGACGAATTTTAACGGATTTCCCTAGGGGTACCCCAAGGGAAAATCACCAGAATCGAAAAATCGTAAAAAGTAGTGAAATTTTTGATCGGAGTCCAATAAGTCGGCAAAACTTGATCGGAATAGCTACTGGGAGCTTGCCGGTCACAACGCGTCGAGAATTGGCTTCGTCGGGATCTGACGAATTTTTACGGATTTCCCTAGGGAAAATCACCAGAATCAAAAAATCGTAAAAAGTAGTGAAATTTTTGAACGGAGTCCAATAATTCGGGAAAACTTGATCGGAATAGCTACTGGGAGCTTGTCGGTCACAACGCGTCGAGAATTGGCTTCGTCGGGATCTGACGAATTTTTACGGATTTCCCTAGGGGTACCCCTAGGGAAAATCACCAGAATCGAAAAATCGTAAAAAGTGGTGAAATTTTTGATCCGAGTACAATAATTCGGGAAAACTTGATCGGAATAGCTACTGGGAGCTTGCCGGTCACAACGCGCCGAGAATTGTCTTCGTCGGGATCTGACGAATTTTTACGAATTTCCATAGGGGTACCCCTAGGGAAAATCACCAGAATCGAAAAATCGTAAAAAGTGGTGAAATTTTTTATCCGAGTACAGTAATTCGGGAAAACTTGATCGGAATAGCTACTGGGAGCTTGCCGGTCACAACGCGCCGAGAATTGGCTTCGTCGGGATCTGACGAATTTTTACGGATTTCCCTAGGGGTACCCCTAGGGAAAATCACCAGAATCGAAAAATCGTAAAAAATGGTGAAATTTTGGATCCGAGTCCAATAATTCGGGAAAACTTGATCGGAATAGCTACTGGGAGCTTGCCGGTCACAACGCGTCGAGAATTGGCTTCGTCGGGATCTGACGAATTTTTACGGATTTCCCTTGGGGTATTCCTAGGGAAAATCACCAGAATCGAAAAATCGTAAAAAGTGGTGAAATTTTGGATCCGAGTCCAATAATACGGGAAAACTTGATCGGAATAGCTACTGGGAGCTTGCCGGTCACAACGCGTCGAGAATTGGCTTCGTCGGGATCTGACAAATTTTTACGGATTTCCCTAGGGGTACCCCTAGGGAAAATCACCAGAATCGAAAAATCGTAAAAAATGGTGAAATTTTGGATCCGAGTCCAATAATTCGGGAAAACTTGATCGGAATAGCTACTGGGAGCTTGCCGGTCACAACGCGTCGAGAATTGGCTTCGTCGGGAACTGACGAATTTTTACGGATTTCCCTAGGGGTACCCCTAGGGAAAATCACCAGAATCGAAAAATCGTAAAAAGTGGTGAAATTTTGGATCAGAGTCCAATAATTCGGGAAAACTTGATCGGAATAGCTACTGGGAGCTTGCCGGTCACAACGCGTCGAGAATTGGATTCGTCGGGATCTGACGAATTTTTACGGATTTCCCTAGGGGTACCCCTAGGGAAAATCACCAGAATCGAAAAATCGTAAAAAATGGTGAAATTTTGGATCCGAGTCCAATAATTCGGGAAAACTTGATCGGAATAGCTACTGGGAGCTTGCCGGTCACAACGCGTCGAGAATTGGCTTCGTCGGGATCTGACGAATTTTTACGGATTTCCCTAGGGGTACCCCTAGGGAAAATCACCAGAATCGAGAAATCGTAAAAAGTGGTGAAATTTTGGATCTGAGTCCAATAATTCGGGAAAACTTGATCGGAATAGCTACTGGGAGCTTGCCGGTCAAAACGCGTCCAGAATTGGCTTCGTCGGGATCTGACGAATTTTAACGGATTTCCCTAGGGGTACCCCTAGGGAAAATCACCAGAATCGAAAAATCGTAAAAAGTAGTGAAATTTTGGATCGGAGTCCAATAATTCGGGAAAACTTGATCGGAATAGCTACTGGGAGCTTGCCGGTCACAACGCGTCGAGAATTGGCTTCGTCGGGATCTGACGAATTTTTACGGATTTCCCTAGGGGTACCCCTAGGGAAAATCACCAGAATCGAAAAATCGTAAAAAGTAGTGAAATTTTTGATCGGAGTCCAATAATTCGGGAAAACTTGATCGGAATAGCTACTGGGAGCTTGTCGGTCACAACGCGTCGAGAATTGGTTTCGTCGGGATCTGACGAATTTTTACGGATTTCCCTAGGGGTACCCCTAGGGAAAATCACCAGAATAGAAAAATCGTAAAAAGTGGTAAAATTTTTGATCCGAGTACAATAATTCGGGAAAACTTGATCGGAATAGCTACTGGGAGCTTGCCGGTCACAACGCGCCGAGAATTGGCTTCGTCGGGATCTGACGAATTTTTACGGATTTCCCTAGGGGTACCCCTAGGGAAAATCACCAGAATCGAAAAATCGTAAAAAATGGTGAAATTTTGGATCCGAGTCCAATAATTCGGGAAAACTTGATCGGAATAGCTACTGGGAGCTTGCCGGTCACAACGCGTCGAGAATTGGCTTCTTCGGGATCTGACGAATTTTTACGGATTTCCCTGGGGGTACCCCTAGGAAAAATCACCAGAATCGAAAAATCGTAAAAAGTGGTGAAATTTTGGATCCGAGTCCAATAATTCGGGAAAACTTGATCGGAATAGCTATTGGGAGCTTGCCGGTCACAACGCGTCGAGAATTGGCTTCGTCGGAATTTTTACGGATTACCCTAGGGGTATCCCTAGGGAAAATCCCCAGAATCGAAAAATCGTAAAAAGTGGTGAAATTTTTGATACGAGTACAATAATTCGGTAAAACTTGATCGGAATAGCTACTGGGAGCTTGCCGGTCACAACGCGTCGAGAATTGGCTTCGTCGGGATCTGACGAATTTTTACGGATTTCCCTAGGGGTACCCCTAGGGAAAATCACCAGAATCGAAAAATCATAAAAACTGGTGAAATTTTGGATCCGAGTCCAATAATTCAGGAAAACTTGATCGGAATAGCTACTGGGAGCTTGCCGGTCACAACGCGTCGAGAATTGGCTTCGTCGGGAACTGACGATTTTTTACGGATTTCCCTAGGGGTACCCCTAGGGAAAATCACCATAATCGAAAAATCGTAAAAAGTGGTGAAATTTTGGATCCGAGTCCAATAATTCGGGAAAACTTGATCGGAATAGCTACTGGGAGCTTGCCGGTCACAATGCGTCGAGAATTGGCTTCGTCGGAATTTTTACGGATTTCACTAAGGGTACCCCTAGGGAAAATCCCCAGAATCGAAAAATCGTAAAAAGTTGTGAAATTTTGGATCCGAGTCCAATAATTTGGGAAAACTTGATCGGAATAGCTACTGGGAGCTTGCCGGCCAAAACGCGTCGAGAATTGGCTTCGTCGGGAACTGACGAATTTTTACGGATTTCCCTAGGGGTACCCCTAGGGAAAATCACCATAATCAAAAAATCGTAAAAAGTGGTGAAATTTTGGATCCGAGTACAATAATTCGGGAAAACTTGATCGGAATAGCTACTGGGAGCTTGCCGGTCACAATGCGTCGAGAATTGGCTTCGTCGGGATCTGACGAATTTTTACGGATTTCCCTAGGGGTACCCCTAGGGAAAATCACCAGAATCGAAAAATCGTAAAAAGAAGTGAAATTTTTGATCGGAGTCCAATAAGTCGGGAAAACTTGATCGGAATAGCTACTGGGAGCTTGTCGGTCACAACGCGTCGAGAATTGGTTTCGTCGGGATCTGACGAATTTTTACGGATTTCCCTAGGGGTACCCCTAGGGAAAATCACCAGAATAGAAAAATCGTAAAAAGTGGTGAAATTTTTGATCCGAGTACAATAATTCGGGAAAACTTGATCGGAATAGCTACTGGGAGCTTGCCGGTCACAACGCGCCGAGAATTGGCTTCGTCGGGATCTGACGAATTTTTACGGATTTCCTTAGGGGTACCCCTAGGGAAAATCACCAGAATCGAAAAATCGTAAAAAATGGTGAAATTTTGGATCCGAGTCCAATAATTCGGGAAAACTTGATCGGAATAGCTACTGGGAGCTTGCCGGTCACAACGCGTCGAGAATTGGCTTCTTCGGGATCTGACGAATTTTTAAGGATTTCCCTGGGGGTACCCCTAGGGAAAATCACCAGAATCGAAAAATCGTAAAAAGTGGTGAAATTTTGGATCCGAGTCCAATAATTCGGGAAAACTTGATCGGAATAGCTATTGGGAGCTTGCCGGTCACAACGCGTCGAGAATTTGCTTCGTCGGAATTTTTACGGATTACCCTAGGGGTATCCCTAGGGAAAATCCCCAGAATCGAAAAATCGTAAAAAGTGGTGAAATTTTTGATACGAGTACAATAATTCGGTAAAACTTAATCGGAATAGCTACTGGGAGCTTGCCGGTCACAACGCGTCGAGAATTGGCTTCGTCGGGATCTGACGAATTTTTACGGATTTCCCTAGGGGTACCCCTAGGGAAAATCACCAGAATCGAAAAATCATAAAAACTGGTGAAATTTTGGATCCGAGTCCAATAATTCGGGAAAACTTGATCGGAATAGCTACTGGGAGCTTGCCGGTCACAACGCGTCGAGAATTGGCTTCGTCGGGAACTGACGATTTTTTACGGATTTCCCTAGGGGTACCCCTAGGGAAAATCACCATAATCGAAAAATCGTAAAAAGTGGTGAAATTTTGGATCCGAGTCCAATAATTCGGGAAAACTTGATCGGAATAGCTACTGGGAGCTTGCCGGTCACAATGCGTCGAGAATTGGCTTCGTCGGAATTTTTACGGATTTCACTAAGGGTACCCCTCGGGAAAATCCCCAGAATCGAAAAATCGTAAAAAGTTGTGAAATTTTGGATCCGAGTCCAATAATTTGGGAAAACTTGATCGGAATAGCTACTGGGAGCTTGCCGGCCAAAACGCGTCGAGAAATGGCTTCGTCGGGAACTGACGAATTTTTACGGATTTCTCTAGGGGTACCCCTAGGGAAAATCACCATAATCGAAAAATCGTAAAAAGTGGTGAAATTTTGGATCCGAGTCCAATAATTCGGGAAAACTTGATCGGAATAGCTACTGGGAGCTTGCCGGTCACAATGCGTCGAGAATTGGCTTCGTCGGGATCTGACGAATTTTTACGGATTTCCCTAGGGGTACCACTAGGGAAAATCACCAGAATCGAAAAATCGTAAAAAGTGGTGAAATTTTTGATCCGAGTACAATAATTCGGGAAAACTTGATCGGAATAGCTACTGGGAGCTTGCCGGTCACAACGCGTCGAGAATTGGCTTCGTCGGGATCTGACGAATTTTTACGGATTTCCCTAGGGGTCCCTAGGGAAAATCACCAGAATCGAAAAATCGTAAAAAATGGTGAAATTTTGGATCCGAGTCCAATAATTCGGGAAAACTTGATCGGAATAGCTACTGGGAGCTTGCCGGTCACAACGCGTCGAGAATTGGCTTCGTCGGGATCTGACGAATTTTTACGGATTTCCCTAGGGGTACCCCTAGGGAAAATCACTAGAATCGAGAAATCGTAAAAAGTGGAGAAATTTTGGATACGAGTCCAATAATTCGGAAAAACTTGATCGGAATAGCTACTGGGGGCTTGCCGGTCAAAACGCGTCGAGAATTGGCTTCGTCGGTATCTGACGAATTTTTACGGATTTCCCTAGGGGTACCCCTAGGGAAAATCACCATAATCGAAAAATCGTAAAAAGTGGTGAAATTTTTTATCCGAGTCCAATAATTCGGGAAAACTTGATCGGAATAGCTACTAGGAGCTTGCCAGTCACAACGCATCAAGAATTGGCTTCGTCGGGAACTGACGAATTTTTACGGATTTCTCTAGGGTTACCCCTAGGAAAAATCACCAGAATTGAAAAATAGTAAAATGTGGTGAAATTTTGGATCCGAGTCCAATAATTCGGGAAAACTTGATCGGAATAGCTACTGGGAGCTTGCCGGTCACAACGCGTCGAGAATTGGTTTCGTCGGGATCTGACGAATTTTTACGGATTTCCCTAGGGGTACCCCTAGGGAAAATCCCCAGAATCGAAAAATCGTAAAAAGTGGTGAAATTTTGGATCCGAGTACAATAATTCGGGAAAACTTGATCGGAATAGCTACTCGGAGCTTGCTGGTCAAAACGCGTCGAGAATTGGCTTCGTCGGGATCTGACGAATTTTTACGGATTTCCCTAGGGGTACCCATAGGGAAAATCACCATAATCGAAAGATCGTAAAAAGTGGTGAAATTTTGGATTCGAGTCCAATAATTTGGGAAAACTTGATCGGAATAGCTACTGGGAGCTTGCCGGTCACAACGCGTCGAGAATTGGCTTCGTCGAGATCTGACGAATTTTTACGGATTTTCCTAGGGGTACCCCTAGGGAAAATCACCATAATCGAAAAATCGTAAAAAGTGGTGAAATTTTGGATCCGAGTCCAATAATTCGGGAAAACTTGATTGGAATAGCTACTGGGAGCTTGCCGGTCACAACGCGTCGAGAATTGGCTTCGTCGGGATCTGACGAATTTTTACGGATTTCCGTAGGGGTACCCCTAGGGAAAATCCCCAGAATCGAAAAATCGTAAAAAGTGGTGAAATTTTGGATCCGAGTACAATAATTCGGGAAAACTTGATCAGAATAGCTACTCGGAGCTTGCCGGTCAAAACGCGTCGAGAATTGGCTTCGTCGGGATCTGACGAATTTTTACGGATTTCCCTAGGGGTACCCATAGGAAAAATCACCATAATCGAAAGATCGTAAAAAGTGGTGAAATTTTGGATCCGAGTCCAATAATTAGGGAAAACTTGATCGGAATAGCTACTGGGAGCTTGCCGGTCACAACGCGTCGAGAATTGGCTTCGTCGGAATTTTTACGGATTTCCCTAGGGGTACCCCTAGGGAAAATCCCCAGAATCGAAAAATCGTAAAAAGTGGTGAAATTTTGGATCCGAGTACAATAATTCAGGAAAACTTGATCGGAATAGCTACTGGGAGCTTGCCGGTCACAACGCGTTGAGAATTTGCTTCGTCGGGATCTGACGAATTTTTACGAATTTTCCTAGGGGTACCCCTAGGGAAAATCACCATAATCGAAAAATCGTAAAAAGTGGTGAAATTTTGGATCCGAGTCAAATAATTCGAGAAAACTTGATCGGAATAGCTATTGGGAGCTTGCCGGTCACAACGCGTCGAGAATTGGCTTCGTCGGGAACTGACGAATTTTTACGGATTTCCCTAGGGTTACCCCTAGGGAAAATCACCAGAATCGAAAAATCGTAAAAAGTGGTGAAATTTTGGATCCGAGTCCAATAATTTTGGAAAAATTGATCGAAATAGCTACTGGGAGCTTGCCGGTCACAACGCGTCGAGAATTGGCTTCGTCGGAATTTTTACGGATTTTCCTAGGGGTATCCCTAGGGAAAATCCCCAGAATCGAAAAATCGTAAAAAGTGGTGAAATTTTTGATCCGAGTACAATAATTCGGGAAAACTTGATCGGAATAGCTACTGGGAGCTTGCCGGTCACAACGCGTCGAGAATTGGCTTCGTCGAGATCTGACGAATTTTTACGGATTTCCCTAGGGGTACCCCTAGGGAAAATCACCAGAATCGAAAAATTGTAAAAAATGGTGAAATTTTGGATCCGAGTCCAATAATTCGGGAAAACTTGATCGGAATAGCTACTGGGAGCTTGCCGGTCACAACGCGTCGAGAATTGGATTCGTCGGGATCTGACGAATTATTACGGATTTCCCTAGGGGTACCCCTAGGGAAAATCACCAGAATCGAAAAATCGTAAAAAGTGGTGAAATTTTGGATCCGAGTCCAATAATTTTGGAAAAATTGATCGAAATAGCTACTGGGAGCTTGCCGGTCACAACGCGTCGAGAATTGGCTTCGTCGGAATTTTTACGGATTTTCCTAGGGGTATCCCTAGGGAAAATCCCCAGAATCGAAAAATCGTAAAAAGTGGTGAAATTTTTGATCCGAGTACAATAATTCGGGAAAACTTGATCGGAATAGCTACTGGGAGCTTGCCGGTCACAACGCGTCGAGAATTGGCTTCGTCGAGATCTGACGAATTTTTACGGATTTCCCTAGGGGTACCCCTAGGGAAAATCACCAGAATCGAAAAATTGTAAAAAATGGTGAAATTTTGGATCCGAGTCCAATAATTCGGGAAAACTTGATCGGAATAGCTACTGGGAGCTTGCCGGTCACAACGCGTCGAGAATTGGATTCGTCGGGATCTGACGAATTATTACGGATTTCCCTAGGGGTACCCCTAGGGAAAATCACCATAATCGAAAAATCGTAAAAAGTGGTGAAATTTTGAATCCGAGTCCAATAATTCGGGAAAACTTGATCGGAATAGCTACTGGGAGCTTTCCGGTCACAACGCATAGAGAATTGGCTTCGTTGGGAACAGACGAATTTTTACGGATTTTCCTAGGGGTACCCCTAGGGAAAATCACCAGAATCGAAAAATCGTAAAAAGTGGTGAAATTTTGGATCCGAGTCCAATAATTCGGGAAAACTTGATCGGAATAGCTACTGGGAGCTTGCCGGTCACAACGCGTCGAGAATTGGCTTCGTCGGAATTTTTACGGATTTCCCTAGGGGTATCCCTAGGGAAAATCCCCAGAATCGAAAAATCGTAAAAAGTGGTGAAATTTTGGATCCGAGTACAATAATTCGGGAAAACTTGATCGGAATAGCTACTGGGAGCTTGCCGGTCACAACGCGTCGAGAATTGGCTTCGTCGGAATTTTTACGGATTTCCCTAGGGGTATCCCTAGGAAAAATCCCCAGAATCGAAAAATCGTAAAAAGTGGTGAAATTTTGGATCCGAGTACAATAATTCGGGAAAACTTGATCGGAATAGCTACTGGGAGCTTGCCGGTCACAACGCGTCGAGAATTGGCTTCGTCGGGACATGACGAATTTTTACGGATTTCCCTAGGGGTACCCTTAGGGAAAATCACCATAATCGAAAAATCGTAAAAAGTGGTGAAATTTTGGATCCGAGTACAATAATTCGGGAAAACTTGATCGGAATAGCTATTGGGAGCTTGCCGGTCACAACGCGTCGAGAATTGGCTTCGTCGGGATCTGATGAATTTTTACGGATTTCCCTAGGGGTACCCCTAGGGAAAATCACCAGAATCGAAAAATCGTAAAAAATGGTGAAATTTTGGATCCGAGTCCAATAATTCGGGAAAACTTGATCGGAATATTTACTAGGAGCTTGCCGGTCAAAACGCGTCGAGAATTGGCTTCGTCGGGATCTGACGAATTTTTACGGATTTCCCTAGGGGTACCCATAGGAAAAATCACCATAATCGAAAGATCGTAAAAAGTGGTGAAATTTTGGATCCGAGTCCAATAATTAGGGAAAACTTGATCAGAATAGCTACTGGGAGCTTGCCGGTCACAACGCGTCGAGAATTGGCTTCGTCGGAATTTTTACGGATTTCCCTAGGGGTACCCCTAGGGAAAATCCCCAGAATCGAAAAATCGTAAAAAGTGGTGAAATTTTGGATCCGAGTACAATAATTCAGGAAAACTTGATCGGAATAGCTACTGGGAGCTTGCCGGTCACAACGCGTTGAGAATTTGCTTCGTCGGGATCTGACGAATTTTTACGAATTTTCCTAGGGGTACCCCTAGGGAAAATCACCATAATCGAAAAATCGTAAAAAGTGGTGAAATTTTGGATCCGAGTCAAATAATTCGAGAAAACTTGATCGGAATAGCTACTGGGAGCTTGCCGGTCACAACGCGTCGAGAATTGGCTTCGTCGGGAACTGACGAATTTTTACGGATTTCCCTAGGGTTACCCCTAGGGAAAATCACCAGAATCGAAAAATCGTAAAAAGTGGTGAAATTTTGGATCCGAGTCCAATAATTTTGGAAAAATTGATCGAAATAGCTACTGGGAGCTTGCCGGTCACAACGCGTCGAGAATTGGCTTCGTCGGAATTTTTACGGATTTTCCTAGGGGTATCCCTAGGGAAAATCCCCAGAATCGAAAAATCGTAAAAAGTGCTGAAATTTTTGATCCGAGTACAATAATTCGGGAAAACTTGATCGGAATAGCTATTGGGAGCTTGCCGGTCACAACGCGTCGAGAATTGGCTTCGTCGGGATCTGATGAATTTTTACGGATTTCCCTAGGGGTACCCCTAGGGAAAATCACCAGAATCGAAAAATCGTAAAAAATGGTGAAATTTTGGATCCGAGTCCAATAATTCGGGAAAACTTGATCGGAATATTTACTAGGAGCTTGCCGGTCAAAACGCGTCGAGAATTGGTTTCGTCGGGATCTGACGAATTTTTACGGATTTCCATAGGGGTGGTGAAATTTTTGATCCGAGTCCAATAATTCGGGAAAACATGATCGGAATAGATACTGGGAGCTTGCCGGTCACAACGCGTCGAGAATTGGCTTCGTCGGGATCTGACGAATTTTTACGCATTTCCCTAGGGGTACCCCTAGGAAAAATCACCAGAATCGAGAAATTGTAAAAAGTGGTGAAATTTTGGATCCGAGTCCAATAATTCGGGAAAACTTGATCGGAATAGCTACTGGGAGCTTGGAGGTCAAAACGCGTCGAGAATTGGCTTCGTCAGAATTTTTACGGATTTCCCTAGGGGTATCCCTAGGGAAAATCCCCAGAATCGAAAAATCGTAAAAAGTGGTGAAATTTTGGATCCGAGTACAATAATTCGGGAAAACTTGATCGGAATAGCTACTGGGAGCTTGCCGGTCACAATGTGTCAAGAATTGGCTTCGTTGGGATCTGACGAATTTTTACGGATTTCCCTAGGGGTACCCCTAGGGAAAATCACCAGAATCGAGAAATCGTAAAAAGTGGTGAAATTTTGGATTCGAGTCCAATAATTCGGGAAAACTTGATCGGAATAGCTACTAGGAGCTATCCGGTCAAAACGCGTCGAGAATTGGCTTCGTCGGGATCTGACGAATTTTTACGGATTTCCCTAGGGTTACCCCTAGGGAAAATCACCAGAATCGAAAAATCGTAAAAAGTGGTGAAATTTTGGATCCGAGTCCAATAATTCGGGAAAACTTGATCGGAATAGCTACTGGGAGCTTGCCGGTCACAACGCGTCGAGAATTGGCTTCGTCGGGATCTGACGAATTTTTACGCATTTCCCAAGGGGTACCCCTAGGGAAAATCACCAGAATCGAGAAATTGTAAAAAGTGGTGAAATTTTGGATCCGAGTCCAATAATTCGGGAAAACTTGATCGGAATAGCTACTGGGAGCTTGCCGGTCAAAACTCGTCGAGAATTGGCTTCGTCGGAATTTTTACGGATTTCCCTAGGGGTATCCCTAGGGAAAATCCCTAGAATCGAAAAATCGTAAAAAGTGGTGAAATTTTGGATCCGAGTACAATAATTCGGGAAAACTTGATCGGAATAGCTACTGGGAGCTTGCCGGTCACAACGCGTCGAGAATTGGCTTCGTCGGGATCTGACGAATTTTTACGCATTTCCCTAGGGGTACCCCTAGGGAAAATCACCAGAATCGAAAAATCGTAAAAAATGGTGAAATTTTGGATCCGAGTCCAATAATTCGGGAAAACTTGATCGGAATAGCTACTGGGAGCTTGCCGGTCACAACGCGTCGAGAATTGGCTTCGTCGGGATCTGACGAATTATTACGGATTTCCCTAGGGTACCCCTAGGGAAAATCACCATAATCGAAAAATCGTAAAAAGTGGTGAAATTTTGGATCCGAGTACAATAATTCGGGAAAACTTGATCGGAATAGCTATTGGGAGCTTGCCGGTCACGACGCGTTGAGAATTTGCTTCGTCGGGATCTGACGAATTTTTACGGATTTTCCTAGGGGTACCCCTAGGGAAAATCACCATAATCGAAAAATCGTAAAAAGTGGTGAAATTTTGGATCCGAGTCCAATAATTCGAGAAAACTTGATCGGAATAGCTACTGGGAGCTTGCCGGTCACAACGCGTCGAGAATTGGCTTCGTCGGGAACTGACGAATTTTTACGGATTTCCCTAGGGGTACCCCTAGGGAAAATCACCAGAATCGAAAAATCGTAAAAAGTGGTGAAATTTTGGATCCGAGTCCAATAATTCGGGAAAAATTGATCGGAAGAGCTATTGGGAGCTTGCCGGTCACAACGCGTCGAGAATTGGCTTCGTCGGAATTTTTACGGATTTCCCTAGGGGTATCCCTAGGGAAAATCCCCATAATCGAAAAATCGTAAAAAGTGGTGAAATTTTGGATCCGAGTCCAATAATTCGGGAAAACTTGATCGGAATAGCTACTGGGAGCTTGCCGGTCACAACGCGTCGAGAATTGGCTTCGTCGGGAACTGAAGAATTTTTACGGATTTCCCTAGGGGTACCCCTAGGGAAAATCACCATAATCGAAAAATCGTAAAAAGTGGTGAAATTTTTGATCCGAGTCCAATAATTCGGGAAAACTTGATCGGAATAGCTACTGGGAGCTTGCCGGTCACAACGCGTCGAGAATTGGTTTCGTCGGGATCTGACGAATTTTTACGAATTTTCCTAGGGGTACCCCTAGGGAAAATCACCAGAATCGAAAAATCGTAAAAAGTAGTGAAATTTTTAATCGGAGTCCAATAATTCGGGAAAACTTGATCGGAATAGCTACTGTGAGCTTGCCGGTCACAACGCGTCGAGAATTGGCTTCGTCGGGATCTGACGAATTTTGACGGATTTCCCTAGGGGTACCCCTAGGGAAAATCACCAGAATCGAAAAATCGTAAAAAGTGGTGAAATTTTGGATCCGAGTCCAATAATTCGGGAAAACTTGATCGGAATAGCTACTGGGAGCTTGCCGGTCACAACGCGTCGAGAATTGGCTTCTTCGGGATCTGACGAATTTTTACGGATTTCCCTAGGGGTACCCCTAGGGAAAATCACCAGAATCGAGAAATCGTAAAAAGTGGTGAAATTTTGGATCCGAGTCCAATAATTCGAGAAAAGTTGATCGGAATAGCTACTGGGAGCTTGCCGGTCACAACGCGTCTAGAATTGGCTTCGTCGGAATTTTTACGGATTTCCCTAAGGGTACCTCTAGGGAAAATCCCAAAAATCGAAAAATCGTAAAGAGTGGTGAAATTTTGGATCCGAGTACAATAATTCGGGAAAACTTCATCGGAATAGCTATTGGGAGCTTGCCGGTCACAATGCATTGAGAATTTGCTTCGTCGGGATCTGACGAATTTTTACGGATTTTCCTAGGGGTACCCCTAGGGAAAATCACCATAATCGAAAAATCGTAAAAAGTGGTGAAATTTTGGATCCGAGTCCAATAATTCGGGAAAACTTGATCGGAATAGCTACTGGGAGCTTGCCGGTCACAATGCGTCGAGAATTGGCTTCGTCGGAATTTTTACGGATTTCCCTAGGGGTACCCCTAGGGAAAATCCCCAGAATCGAAAAATCGTAAAAAGTGGTGAAATTTTGGATCCGAGTACAATAATTCGGGAAAACTTGATCGGAATAGCTATTGGGAGCTTGCCGGTCACAACGCGTTGAGAATTTGCTTCGTCGGGATCTGACGAATTTTTACGGATTTTCCCAGGGGTACCCCTAGGGAAAATCACCATAATCGAAAAATCGTAAAAAGTGGAGAAATTTTGGATCCGAGTCCAATAATTCGAGAAAACTTGATCGGAATAGCTACTGGGAGCTTGCCGGTCACAACGCGTCGAGAATTGGCTTCGTCGGGAACTGACGAATTTTTACAGATTTCTATAGGGGTACCCCTAGGGAAAATCACCAGAATCGAAAAATCGTAAAAAGTGGTGAAATTTTGGATCCGAGTCCAATAATTCGGGAAAATTTGATCGGAATAGCTACTGGGAGCTTGCCGGTCACAACGCGTCGAGAATTGGCTTCGTCGGAATTTTTACGGATTTCTCTAGGGGTATCCCTAGGGAAAATCCCCAGAATCGAAAAATCGTAAAAAGTTGTGAAATTTTGGATCTGAGTACAATAATTCGGGAAAACTTAATCGGAATAGCTACTGGGAGCTTGCTGGTCACAACGCGTCGAGAATTGGTTTCGTCGAGATCTGACGAATTTTTACGGATTTCTCTAGGGGTACCCCTAGGGAAAATCACCAGAATCGAAAAATCGTAAAAAATGGTGAAATTTTGGATCCGAGTCCAATAATTCGGGAAAACTTGATCAGAATAGCTACTGGGAGCTT
Organism: Excoecaria cochinchinensis; assembly: GCA_947683425.1. Lineage (NCBI taxonomy): Eukaryota > Viridiplantae > Streptophyta > Magnoliopsida > Malpighiales > Euphorbiaceae > Excoecaria > Excoecaria cochinchinensis. The sequence goes on from CANTUQ010000318.1 coordinate 102,107, forward strand.
GCCGGTCACAACGCGTCTAGAATTGGTTTCGTCGGAATTTTTACGGATTTCCCTAAGGGTACCCCTAGGGAAAATCCCCAGAATCGAAAAATCGTAAAAAGTGGTGAAATTTTGGATCCGAGTACAATAATTCGGGAAAACTTCATCGGAATAGCTATTGGGAGCTTGCCGGTCACAATGCATTGAGAATTTGCTTCGTCGGGATCTGACGAATTTTTACGGATTTTCCTAGGGGTACCCCTAGGGAAAATCACCATAATCGAAAAATCGTAAAAAGTGGTGAAATTTTGGATCCGAGTCCAATAATTCGAGGAAAACTTGATCGGAATAGCTACTGGGAGCTTGCCGGTCACAACGCGTCGAGAATTGGCTTCGTCGGGAACTGACGAATTTTTACGGATTTCCCTAGGGGTACCCCTAGGGAAAATCATCAGAATCGAAAAATCGTAAAAAGTGGTGAAATTTTTGATCCGAGTCCAATAATTCGGGAAAAATTGATCGGAATAGCTACTGGGAGCTTGCCGGTCACAACGCGTCGAGAATTGGCTTCGTCGGAATTTTTACGGATTTCCCTAGGGGTATCCCTAGGGAAAATCCCCAGAATCGAAAAATCGTAAAAAGTGGTGAAATTTTGGATCCGAGTACAATAATTCGGGAAAACTTGATCGGAATAGCTACTGGGAGCTTGCCGGTCACAACGCGTCGAGAATTGGCTTCGTCGGGATCTGACGAATTTTTACGGATTTCCCTAGGGGTACCCCTAGGGAAAATCACCAGAATCGAAAAATCGTAAAAAATGGTGAAATTTTGGATCCGAGTCCAATAATTCGGGAAAACTTGATCGGAATAGCTACTGGGAGCTTGCCGGTCACAATGCGTCGGGAATTGGCTTCGTCGGGATCTGACGAATTTTTACGGATTTCCCTAGGGGTACCCCCTAGGGAAAATCACCAGAATCGAGAAATCGTAAAAAGTGGTGAAATTTTGGATCCGAGTCCAATAATTCGGGAAAACTTGATCGGAATAGCTACTAGGAGCTTGCCGGTCAAAACGCGTCGAGAATTGGCTTCGTCGGGATCTGACGAATTTTTACGGATTTCCCTAGGGGTACCCCTAGGAAAAATCACCAGAATCGAAAAATCGTAAAAAGTGGTGAAATTTTGGATCCGAGTCCAATAATTCGGGAAAACTTGATCGAAATAGCTAATGGGAGCTTGCCGGTCACAACGCGTCGAGAATTGGCTTCGTCGAAATTTTTACGGATTTCCCTAGGGGTACCCCTAGGGAAAATCCCCAGAATCGAAAAATCGTAAAAAGTGGTGAAATTTTGGATCCGAGTACAATAATTCGGGAAAACTTGATCGGAATAGCTATTGGGAGCTTGCCGGTCACAACGCGTTGAGAATTTGCTTCGTCGGGATCTGACGAATTTTTACGGATTTTCCTAGGGGTACCCCTAGGGAAAATCACCATAATCGAAAAATCGTAAAAAGTGGTGAAATTTTGGATCTGAGTCCAATAATTCGAGAAAACTTGATCGGAATAGCTACTGGGAGCTTGCCGGTCACAACGCGTCGAGAATTGGCTTCGTCGGGAACTGACGAATTTTTACGGATTTCCATAGGGGTACCCCTAGGGAAAATCACCAGAATCGAAAAATCGTAAAAAGTGGTGAAATTTTGGATCCGAGTCCAATAATTCGGGAAAACTTGATCGGAATAGCTACTGGGAGCTTGCCGGTCACAATGCGTCGAGAATTGGCTTCGTCGGGATCTGACGAATTTTTACGGATTTCCCTAGGGGTACCCCTAGGGAAAATCATCAGAATCGAGAAATCGTAAAAAGTGGTGAAATTTTGGATCCGAGTCCAATAATTCGGGAAAACTTGATCGGAATAGCTACTAGGAGCTTGCCGGTCAAAACGCGTCGAGAATTGGCTTCGTCGGGATCTGACGAATTTTTACGGATTTCCCTAGGGGTACCCCTAGGAAAAATCACCAGAATCGAAAAATCGTAAAAAGTGGTGAAATTTTGGATCCGAGTCCAATAATTCGGGAAAACTTGATCGAAATAGCTAATGGGAGCTTGCCGGTCACAACGCGTCGAGAATTGGCTTCGTCGGAATTTTTACGGATTTCCCTAGGGGTACCCCTAGGGAAAATCCCCAGAATCGAAAAATCGTAAAAAGTGGTGAAATTTTGGATCCGAGTACAATAATTCGGGAAAACTTGATCGGAATAGCTATTGGGAGCTTGCCGGTCACAACGCGTTGAGAATTTGCTTCGTCGGGATCTGACGAATTTTTACGGATTTTCCTAGGGGTACCCCTAGGGAAAATCACCATAATCGAAAAATCGTAAAAAGTGGTGAAATTTTGGATCTGAGTCCAATAATTCGAGAAAACTTGATCGGAATAGCTACTGGGAGCTTGCCGGTCACAACGCGTCGAGAATTGGCTTCGTCGGGAACTGACGAATTTTTACGGATTTCCATAGGGGTACCCCTAGGGAAAATCACCAGAATCGAAAAATCGTAAAAAGTGGTGAAATTTTGGATCCGAGTCCAATAATTCGGGAAAACTTGATCGGAATAGCTACTGGGAGCTTGCCGGTCACAACGCGTCGAGAATTGGCTTCGTCGGGAACTGACGAATTTTTACGGATTTCCATAGGGGTACCCCTAGGGAAAATCACCAGAATCGAAAAATCGTAAAAAGTGGTGAAATTTTGGATCCGAGTCCAATAATTCGGAAAAACTTGATCGGAATAGCTACTGGGAGCTTGCCGGTCAAAACGCGTCGAGAATTGGCTTCGTCGGGAACTGACGAATTTTTACGGATTTTCCTAGGGGTACCCCTAGGGAAAATCACCAGAATCGAAAAATCGTAAAAAGTGGTGAAATTTTGGATCCGAGTCCAATAATTCGGGAAAACTTGATCGGAATAGCTACTGGGAGCTTGCCGGTCACAACGCGTCGAGAATTGGCTTCGTCGGAATTTTTACGGATTTACCTAGGGGTACCCCTAGGAAAAATCCCCAGAATCGAAAAATCGTAAAAAGTGGTGAAATTTTGGATCCGAGTACAATAATTCGGGAAAACTTGATCGGAATAGCTATTGGGAGCTTGCCGGTCACAACGCGTTGAGAATTTGCTTCGTCGGGATCTGACGAATTTTTACGGATTTTCCTAGGGGTACCCCTAGGGAAAATCACCATAATCGAAAAATCGTAAAAAGTGGTGAAATTTTGGATCCGAGTCCAATAATTCGAGAAAACTTGATCGGAATAGCTACTGGGAGCTTGCCGATCACAACGCGTCGAGAATTGGCTTCGTCGGGAACTGACGAATTTTTACGGATTTCCCTAGGGGTACCCCTAGGGAAAATAACCAGAATCGAAAAATCGTAAAAAGTGGTGAAATTTTGGATCCGAGTCCAATAATTCGGGAAAAATTGATCGGAATAGCTACTGGGAGCTTGCCGGTCACAACGCGTCGAGAATTGGCTTCGTCGGAATTTTTACGGATTTCCCTAGGGGTATCCTTAGGGAAAATCCCCAGAATCGAAAAATCGTAAAAAGTGGTGAAATTTTGGATCTGAGTACAATAATTCGGGAAAACTTGATCGGAATAGCTACTGGGAGCTTGCCGGTCACAACGTGTCGAGAATTGGTTTCGTCGAGATCTGACGAATTTTTACGGATTTCTCTAGGGGTACCCCTAGGGAAAATCACCAGAATCGAAAAATCGTAAAAAATGGTGAAATTTTGGATCCGAGTCCAATAATTCGGGAAAACTTGATCGGAATAGCTACTGGGAGCTTGCCGGTCACAACGCGTCGAGAATTGGCTTCGTCGGGATCTGACGAATTATTACGGATTTCCCTAGGGGTATCTCTAGGGAAAATCACCATAATCGAAAAATCGTAAAAAGTGGTGAAATTTTGGATCCGAGTCCAATAATTCGGGAAAACTTGATCGGAATAGCTACTGGGAGCTTGCCGGTCACAACGCGTCGAGAATTGGCTTCGTCTGGAACTGACGAATTTTTACGGATTTTCCTAGGGGTACCCCTAGGGAAAATCACCAGAATCGAAAAATCGTAAAAAGTGGTAAAATTTTGGATCCGAGTCCAATAATTCGGGAAAACTTGATCGGAATAGCTACTGGGAGCTTGCCGGTCACAACGCGTCGAGAATTGGCTTCGTCGGAATTTTTACGGATTTCCCTAGGGGTATCCCTAGGGAAAATCCCCAGAATCGAAAAATCGTAAAAAGTGGTGAAATTTTGGATCCGAGTACAATAATTCGGGAAAACTTGATCGGAATAGCTACTGGGAGCTTGCCGGTCACAACGCGTTGAGAATTGGCTTCGTCGGGACATGACGAATTTTTACGGATTTCCCTAGGGGTACCCTTAGGGAAAATCACCATAATCGAAAAATCGTAAAAAGTGGTGAAATTTTTGATCCGAGTCCAATAATTCGGGAAAACTTGATCGGAATAGCTACTGGGAGCTTGCCGATCACAACGCGTCGAGAATTGGCTTCGTCGGGAACTGACGAATTTTTACGGATTTCCCTAGGGGTACCCCTAGGGAAAATCACCATAATCGAAAAATCGTAAAAAGTGGTGAAATTTTTGATCCGAGTCCAATAATTCGGGAAAACTTGATCGGAATAGCTAATGGGAGCTTGCCGGTCACAACGCGTCGAGAATTGGCTTCGTCGGGATCTGACGAATTTTTACGGATTTTCCTAGGGGTACCCCTAGGGAAAATCACCAGAATCGAAAAATCGTAAAAAGTAGTGAAATTTTTAATCGGAGTCCAATAATTCGGGAAAACTTGATCGGAATAGCTACTGGGAGCTTGCCGATCACAACGCGTCAAGAATTGGCTTCGTCGGGATCTGACGAATTTTGACGGATTTCCCTAGGGGTACCCCTAGGGAAAATCACCAGAATCGAAAAATCGTAAAAAGTGGTGAAATTTTGGATCCGAGTCCAATAATTCGGGAAAACTTGATCGGAATAGCTACTGGGAGCTTGCCGGTCACAACGCGTCGAGAATTGGCTTCGTCAGGATCTGACGAATTTTTACGGATTTCCCTAGGGGTACCCCTAGGGAAAATCACCAGAATCGAGAAATCGTAAAAAGTGGTGAAATTTTTGATCCGAGTCCAATAATTCGGGAAAACTTGATCGGAATAGCTACTGGGAGCTTGCCGGTCAAAACGCGTCGAGAATTGGCTTCGTCGGGATCTGACGAATTTTTACGGATTTCCCTAGGGGTACCCCTAGGGAAAATCACCAGAATCGAAAAATCGTAAAAAGTGGTGAAATTTTGGATCCGAGTCCAATAATTAGGGAAAACTTGATCGGAATAGCTACTGGGAGCTTGCCGGTCACAAAGCATCTAGAATTGGCATCGTCGGAATTTTTACGGATTTCCCTAGGGGTACCCCTAGGGAAAATCCCCAGAATCGAAAAATCGTAAAAAGTGGTGAAATTTTGGATCCGAGTACAATAATTCGGGAAAACTTCATCGGAATAGCTATTGGGAGCTTGCCGGTCACAACGCATTGAGAATTTGCTTCGTCGGGATCTGACGAATTTTTACGGATTTTCCTAGGGGTACCCCTAGGGAAAATCACCATAATCGAAAAATCGTAAAAAGTGGTAAAATTTTGGATCCGAGTCCAATAATTCGAGAAAACTTGATCGGAATAGCTACTGGGAGCTTGCCGGTCACAACGCGTCGAGAATTGGCTTCGTCGGGAACTGACGAATTTTTACGGATTTCCCTAGGGGTACCCCTAGGGAAAATCACCAGAATCGAAAAATCGTAAAAAGTGGTGAAATTTTGGATCAGAGTCCAATAATTCGGGAAAAATTGATCGGAATAGCTACTGGGAGCTTGCCGGTCACAACGCGTCGAGAATTGGCTTCGTCGAAATTTTTACGGATTTCCCTAGGGGTATCCCTAGGGAAAATCCCCAGAATCGAAAAATCGTAAAAAGTGGTGAAATTTTGGATCCGAGTACAATAATTCGGGAAAATTTGATCGGAATAGCTACTGGGAGCTTGCCGGTCACAACGCGTCGAGAATTGGCTTCGTCGGGATTTGACGAATTTTTACGGATTTTCCTAGGGGTACCCCTAGGGAAAATCACCAGAATCGAAAAATCGTAAAAAATGGTGAAATTTTGGATCCGAGTCCAATAATTCGGGAAAAATTGATCGGAATAGCTACTGGGAGCTTGCCGGTCACAACGCGTCGAGAATTGGCTTCGTCGAAATTTTTACGGATTTCCCTAGGGGTATCCCTAGGGAAAATCCCCAGAATCGAAAAATCGTAAAAAGTGGTGAAATTTTGGATCCGAGTACAATAATTCGGGAAAACTTGATCGGAATAGCTACTGGGAGCTTGCCGGTCACAAAGCGTCGAGAATTGGCTTCGTCGGGATCTGACGAATTTTTACGGATTTCCCTAGGGGTACCCCTAGGGAAAATCACCATAATCGAAAAATCGTAAAAAGTGGTGAAATTTTGGATCCGAGTCCAATAATTCGGGAAAACTTGATCGGAATAGCTACTGGGAGCTTGCCGATCACAACGCGTCGAGAATTGGCTTCGTCGGGATCTGACGAATTTTTACGGATTTCCCTAGGGGTACCCCTAGGAAAAATCACCAGAATCGAAAAATCGTAAAAAATGGTGAAATTTTGGATCCGAGTCCAATAATTCGGGAAAACTTGATCGGAATAGCTACTGGGAGCATGCCGGTCACAACGCGTCGAGAATTGGTTTCGTCGGGATCTGACGAATTTTTACGGATTTCCCTAGCGGTACCCCTAGGGAAAATCACCAGAATCGAGAAATCGTAAAAAGTGGTGAAATTTTGGATCCGAGTCCAATAATTCGAGAAAACTTAATCGGAATAGCTACTGGGAGCTTGCCGGTCAAAATGCGTCGAGAATTGGCTTCATCGGGATCTGATGAATTTTTACGGATTTCCCTAGGGGTACCCCTAGGGAAAATCACCAGAATCGAGAAATCGTAAAAAGTGGTGAAATTTTGGATCCGAGTCCAATAATTTGGGAAAACTTGATCGGAATAGCTACTGGGAGCTTGCCGGTCAAAACGCGTCGAGAATTGGCTTCGTCGGGATCTGACGAATTTTTACGGATTTTCCTAGGGGTACCCCTAGGGAAAATCACCAGAATCGAAAAATCGTAAAAAGTGGTGAAATTTTGGATCCGAGTCCAATAATTCGGGAAAACTTGATCGGAATAGCTACTGGGAGCTTGCCGGTCACAACGCGTCGAGAATTGGCTTCGTCGGGATCTGACGAATTATTACGGATTTCCCTAGGGGTATCTCTAGGGAAAATCACCATAATCGAAAAATCGTAAAAAGTGGTGAAATTTTGGATCCGAGTCCAATAATTCGGGAAAACTTGATCGGAATAGCTACTGGGAGCTTGCCGGTCACAACGTGTCGAGAATTGGCTTCGTCGGAATTTTTACGGATTTCCCTAGGGGTATCCCTAGGGAAAATCCCCAGAATCGAAAAATCGTAAAAAGTGGTGAAATTTTGGATCCGAGTACAATAATTCGGGAAAACTTGATCGGAATAGCTACTGGGAGCTTGCCGGTCACAACGCGTTGAGAATTGGCTTCGTCGGGACATGACGAATTTTTACGGATTTCCCTAGGGGTACCCTTAGGGAAAATCACCATAATCGAAAAATCGTAAAAAGTGGTGAAATTTTTGATCCGAGTCCAATAATTCGGGAAAACTTGATCGGAATAGCTACTGGGAGCTTGCCGGTCACAACGCGTCGAGAATTGGCTTCGTCGGGAACTGACGAATTTTTACGGATTTCCCTAGGGGTACCCCTAGGGAAAATCACCATAATCGAAAAATCGTAAAAAGTGGTGAAATTTTTGATCCGAGTCCAATAATTCGGGAAAACTTGATCGGAATAGCTACTGGGAGCTTGGCGGTCACAACGCGTCGAGAATTGGCTTCGTCGGGATCTGACGAATTTTTACGGATTTTCCTAGGGGTACCCCTAGGGAAAATCACCAGAATCGAAAAATCGTAAAAAGTAGTGAAATTTTTAATCGGAGTCCAATAATTCGGGAAAACTTGATCGGAATAGCTACTGGGAGCTTGCCGGTCACAACGCGTCAAGAATTGGCTTCGTCGGGATCTGACGAATTTTGACGGATTTCCCTAGGGGTACCCCTAGGGAAAATCACCAGAATCGAAAAATCGTAAAAAGTGGTGAAATTTTGGATCCGAGTCCAATAATTCGGGAAAACTTGATCGGAATAGCTACTGGGAGCTTGCCGGTCACAACGCGTCGAGAATTGGCTTCGTCGGGATCTGACGAATTTTTACGGATTTCCCTAGGGGTACCCCTAGGGAAAATCACCAGAATCGAGAAATCGTAAAAAGTGGTGAAATTTTGGATCCGAGTCCAATAATTCGGGAAAACTTGATCGGAATAGCTACTGGGAGCTTGCCGGTCAAAACGCGTCGAGAATTGGCTTCGTCGGGATCTGACGAATTTTTACGGATTTCCCTAGGGGTACCCCTAGGGAAAATCACCAGAATCGAAAAATCGTAAAAAGTGGTGAAATTTTGGATCCGAGTCCAATAATTAGGGAAAACTTGATCGGAATAGCTACTGGGAGCTTGCCGGTCACAAAGCGTCTAGAATTGGCTTCGTCGGAATTTTTACGGATTTCCCTAGGGGTACCCCTAGGGAAAATCCCCAGAATCGAAAAATCGTAAAAAGTGGTGAAATTTTGGATCCGAGTACAATAATTTGGGAAAACTTCATCGGAATAGCTATTGGGAGCTTGCCGGTCACAACGCATTGAGAATTTGCTTCGTCGGGATCTGACGAATTTTTACGGATTTTCCTAGGGGTACCCCTAGGGAAAATCACCATAATCGAAAAATCGTAAAAAGTGGTGAAATTTTGGATCCGAGTCCAATAATTCGAGAAAACTTGATCGGAATAGCTACTGGGAGCTTGCCGATCACAACGCGTCGAGAATTGGCTTCATCGGGAACTGACGAATTTTTACGGATTTCCCTGGGGGTACCCCTAGGGAAAATCACCAGAATCGAAAAATCGTAAAAAGTGGTGAAATTTTGGATCCGAGTCCAATAATTCGGGAAAAATTGATCGGAATAGCTACTGGGAGCTTGCCGGTCACAACGCGTCGAGAATTGGCTTCGTCGAAATTTTTACGGATTTCCCTAGGGGTATCCCTAGGGAAAATCCCCAGAATCGAAAAATCGTAAAAAGTGGTGAAATTTTGGATCCGAGTACAATAATTCGGGAAAATTTGATCGGAATAGCTACTGGGAGCTTGCCGGTCACAACGCGTCGAGAATTGGCTTCGTCGGGATTTGACGAATTTTTACGGATTTCCCTAGGGGTACCCCTAGGGAAAATCACCAGAATCGAAAAATCGTAAAAAATGGTGAAATTTTGGATCCGAGTCCAATAATTCAGGAAAAATTGATCGGAATAGCTACTGGGAGCTTGCCGGTCACAACGCGTCGAGAATTGGCTTCGTCGAAATTTTTACGGATTTCCCTAGGGGTATCTTTAGGGAAAATCCCCAGAATCGAAAAATCGTAAAAAGTGGTGAAATTTTGGATCCGAGTACAATAATTCGGGAAAACTTGATCGGAATAGCTACTGGGAGCTTGCCGGTCACAAAGCGTCGAGAATTGGCTTCGTCGGGATCTGACGAATTTTTACGGATTTCCCTAGGGGTACCCCTAGGGAAAATCACCATAATCGAAAAATCGTAAAAAGTGGTGAAATTTTGGATCCGAGTCCAATAATTCGGGAAAACTTGATCGGAATAGCTACTGGGAGCTTGCCGATCACAACGCGTCGAGAATTGGCTTCGTCGGGATCTGACGAATTTTTACGGATTTCCCTAGGGGTACCCCTAGGAAAAATAACCAGAATCGAAAAATCGTAAAAAATGGTGAAATTTTGGATCCGAGTCCAATAATTCGGGAAAACTTGATCGGAATAGCTACTGGGAGCATGCCGGTCACAACGCGTCGAGAATTGGCTTCGTCGGGATCTGACGAATTTTTACGGATTTCCCTAGCGGTACCCCTAGGGAAAATCACCAGAATCGAGAAATCGTAAAAAGTGGTGAAATTTTGGATCTGAGTCCAATAATTCGAGAAAACTTAATCGGAATAGCTACTGGGAGTTTGCCGGTCAAAATGCGTCGAGAATTGGCTTCGTCGGGATCTGACGAATTTTTACGGATTTCCCTAGGGGTACCCCTAGGGAAAATCACCAGAATCGAGAAATCGTAAAAAGTGGTGAAATTTTGGATCCGAGTCCAATAATTTGGGAAAACTTGATCGGAATAGCTACTGGGAGCTTGCCGGTCAAAACGCGTCGAGAATTGGCTTCGTCGGGATCTGACGAATTTTTACGGATTTTCCTAGGGGTACCCCTAGGGAAAATCACCAGAATCGAAAAATCGTAAAAAGTGGTGAAATTTTGGATCCGAGTCCAATAATTCGGGAAAACTTGATCGGAATAGCTACTGGGAGCTTGCCGGTCACAACGCGTCGAGAATTGGTTTCGTCGGAATTTTTACGGATTTCCCTAGGGGTACCCCTAGGGAAAATCCCCAGAATCGAAAAATCATAAAAAGTGGTGAAATTTTGGATCCGAGTACAATAATTCGGGAAAACTTGATCGGAATAGCTACTGGAAGCTTGACGGTCACAACGCGTCGAGAATTGGCTTCGTCGGGATCTGACGAATTTTTACGGATTTCCCTAGGGGTACCCCTAGGGAAAATCACCATAATCGAAAAATCGTAAAAAGTGGTGAAATTTTGGATCCGAGTCCAATAATTCGGGAAAACTTGATCGGAATAGCTACTGGGAGCTTGCCGGTCACAACGCGTCGAGAATTGGCTTCGTCGGGATCTGACGAATTTTTACGGATTTCCCTAGGGGTACCCCTAGGGAAAATCACCAGAATCGAAAAATCGTAAAAAGTTGTTAAATTTTGGATCGGAGTCCAATAATTCGGGAAAACTTGATCGGAATAGCTACTGGGAGCTTGCCGGTCACAACGCATCGAGAATTGGCTTCGTCGGGATCTGACGAATTTTTACGGATTTCCCTAGGGGTACCCCTAGGGAAAATCACAAGAATCGAAAAATCGTAATATGCGGTGAAATTTTTGATCCGAGTCCAATAATTTGGGAAAACTTGATCGGAATAGCTACTGGGAGCTTGCCGGTCACAACGCGTCGAGAATTGGCTTCGTCGGGATCTGACGAATTTTTACGGATTTCCCTAGGGGTACCCCTAGGAAAAATCACCAGAATCGAAAAATCGTAAAAAATGGTGAAATTTTGGATCCGAGTCCAATAATTCGGGAAAACTTGATCGGAATAGCTACTGGGAGCATGCCGGTCACAACGCGTCGAGAATTGGCTTCGTCGGGATCTGACGAATTTTTATGGATTTCCCTCGGGGTACCGCTAGGGAAAATCACCAGAATCGAGAAATTGTAAAAAGTGGTGAAATTTTGGATCCGAGTCCAATAATTCGGGAAAACTTGATCGGAATAGCTACTGGGAGCTTGCCGGTCAAAATGCGTCAAGAATTGGCTTCGTCGGGATCTGACAAATTTTTACGGATTTCCCTAGGGGTAACCCTAGGGAAAATCACCAGAATCGAGAAATCGTAAAAAGTGGTGAAATTTTGGATCCGAGTCCAATAATTCGGGAAAACTTGATCGGAATAGCTACTGGGAGCTTGCCGGTCAAAATGCGTCGAGAATTGGCTTCGTCGGGATCTGACGAATTTTTACGGATTTCCCTAGGGGTACCCCTAGGGAAAATCACCAGAATCGAAAAATCGTAAAAAGTGGTGAAATTTTGGATCCCAGTCCAATAATTCGGGAAAACTTGATCGGAATAGCAACTGGGAGCTTGCCGGTCACAACGCGTCAAGAATTGGCTTCGTCGGAATTTTTACGGATTTCCCTAGGGGTACCCCTAGGGAAAATCCCCAAAATCGAAAAATCATAAAAAGTGGTGAAATTTTGGATCCGAGTACAATAATTCGGGAAAACTTGATCGGAATAGCTACTGGGAGCTTGCCGGTCACAACGCGTCGAGAATTGGCTTCGTCGGGATCTGACGAATTTTTACGGATTTCCCTAAGGGTACCCCTAGGAAAAATCACCAGAATCGAAAAATCGTAAAAAACGATGAAATTTTTGATCCGAGTCAAATAATTCGGGAAAACTTGATCGGAATAGCTACTGGGAGCTTGCCGGTCACAACGCGTTGAGAATTGGCTTCGTCGGGATCTGACGAATTTTTACGGATTTCCCTAGGGGTACCCCTAGGAAAAATCACCAGAATCGAAAAATCGTAAAAAATGGTGAAATTTTGGATCCGAGTCCAATAATTTGGGAAAACTTGATCGGAATATCTACTTGGAGCATGCCGGTCACAACGCGTCGAGAATTGGCTTCGTCGAGATCTGACGAATTTTTACGGATTTCCCTAGGGGTACCCCTAGGAAAAATCACCAGAATCGAGAAATCGTAAAAAGTGGTGAAATTTTGGATCCGAGTCCAATAATTCGGGAAAACTTGATCGGAATAGCTACTGGGAGCTTACCGGTCAAAATGCGTCGAGAATTGGCTTCGTCGGGATCGGACGAATTTTTACGGATTTCCCTAGGGATACCCCTAGGAAAAATCACCAGAATCGAGAAATCGTAAAAAGTGGTGAAATTTTGGATCCGAGTCCAATAATTTGGGAAAACTTGATCGGAATAGCTACTGGGAGCTTGCCGGTCAAAACGCGTCGAGAATTGGCTTCGTCGGGATCTGACGAATTTTTACGGATTTCCCTAGGGGTACCCCTAGGAAAAATCACCAGAATCGAAAAATCGTAAAAAGTGGTGAAATTTTTGATCCGAGTCCAATAATTCGAAAAAACTTGATCGGAATAGCTACTGGGAGCTTGCCGGTCACAACGCGTTGAGAATTGGCTTCGTCGGAATTTTTACGGATTTCCCTAGGGGTACCCCTAGGGAAAATCCCCAGAATCGAAAAATCATAAAAAGTGGTGAAATTTTGGATCCGAGTCCAATAATTCGGGAAAACTTGATCGGAATAGCTACTGGGAGCTTGCCGGTCACAACGCGTTGAGAATTGGCTTCGTCGGGATCTGACGAATTTTTACGGATTTCCCTAGGGGTACCCCTAGGGAAAATCACCAGAATCGAAAAATCGTAAAAAGTTGTAAAATTTTGGATCAGAGTCCAATAATTCGGGAAAACTTGATCGGAATAGCTACTGGGAGCTTGCCGGTCACAACGCGTCGAGAATTGGCTTCGTCGGGATCTGACGAATTTTTACGGATTTCCCTAGGGGTACCCCTAGGGAAAATCACCAGAATCGAAAAATCGTAAAAAGTGGTGAAATTTTGGATCCGAGTACAATAATTCGGGAAAACTTGATCGGAATAGCTACTGGGAGCTTGCCGGTCACAACGCGTCGAGAATTGGCTTCGTCGGGATCTGACGAATTTTTACGGATTTCCCTAAGGGTACCCCTAGGAAAAATCACCAGAATCGAAAAATCGTAAAAAACGATGAAATTTTTGATCCGAGTCAAATAATTCGGGAAAACTTGATCGGAATAGCTACTGGGAGCTTGCCGGTCACAACGCGTTGAGAATTGGCTTCGTCGGGATCTGACGAATTTTTACGGATTTCCCTAGGGGTACCCCTAGGAAAAATCACCAGAATCGAAAAATCGTAAAAAATGGTGAAATTTTGGATCCGAGTCCAATAATTTAGGAAAACTTGATCGGAATATCTACTTGGAGCATGCCGGTCATAACGCGTCGAGAATTGGCTTCGTCGGGATCTGACGAATTTTTACGGATTTCCCTAGGGGTACCCCTAGGAAAAATCACCAGAATCGAAAAATCGTAAAAAGTGGTGAAATTTTGGATCCGAGTCCAATAATTCGGGAAAACTTGATCGGAATAGCTACTGGGAGCTTACCGGTCAAAATGCATCGAGAATTGGCTTCGTCGGGATCTGACGAATTTTTACGGATTTCCCTAGGGGTACCCCTAGGGAAAATCACCAGAATCGAGAAATCGTAAAAAGTGGTGAAATTTTGGATCCGAGTCCAATAATTTGGGAAAACTTGATCGGAATAGCTACTGGGAGCTTGCCGGTCAAAACGCGTCGAGAATTGGCTTCGTCGGGATCTGACGAATTTTTACGGATTTCCCTAGGGGTACCCTTAGGGAAAATCACCAGAATCGAAAAATCGTAAAAAGTGGTGAAATTTTGGATCCGAGTCCAATAATTCGAAAAAACTTGATCGGAATAGCTACTGGGAGCTTGCCGGTCACAACGCGTCAAGAATTGGCTTTGTCGGAATTTTTACGGATTTCCCTAGGGGTACCCCTAGGGAAAATCCCCAGAATCGAAAAATCATAAAAAGTGGTGAAATTTTGGATCCGAGTACAATAATTCGGAAAAACTTGATCGGAATAGCTACTGGGAGCTTGCCGGTCACAACGCGTCGAGAATTGGCTTCGTCGGGATCTGACGAATTTTTACGGATTTCCCTAGGGGTACCCCTAGGGAAAATCACCATAATCGAAAAATCGTAAAACGTGGTAAAATTTTGGATCCGAGTCCAATAATTCGGGAAAACTTGATCGGAATAGCTACTGGGAGCTTGCCGGTCACAACGCGTCGAGAATTGGCTTCGTCGGGATCTGACGAATTTTTACGAATTTTCCTAGGGGTACCCTTAGGAAAAATCACCAGAATCGAAAAATCGTAAAAGATGGTGAAATTTTGGATCCGAGTCCAATAATTCGGAAAAACTTGATCGGAATATCTACTAGGAGCATGCCGGTCACAACGCGTCGAGAATTGGTTTCGTCGGGATCTGACGAATTTTTATGGATTTCCCTAGGGGTACCCCTAGGGAAAATCACCAGAATCGAGAAATCGTAAAAAGTGGTGAAATTTTTGATCCGAGTCCAATAATTCGGGAAAACTTGATCGGAATAGCTACTGGGAGCTTGCCGGTCAAAATGCATCGAGAATTGGCTTCGTCGGGATCTGACGAATTTTTACGGATTTCCCTAGGGGTACCCCTAGGGAAAATCACCAATCGAGAAATCGTAAAAAGTGGTGAAATTTTGGATCCGAGTACAATAATTTGGGAAAACTTGATCGGAATAGCTAGTGGGAGCTTGCCGGTCAAAACGCGTCGAGAATTGGTTTCGTCGGGATCTGACGAATTTTTACGGATTTCCCTAGGGGTACCCCTAGGGAAAATCACCAGAATCGAGAAATCGTAAAAAGTGGTGAAATTTTGGATCCGAGTCCAATAATTTGGGAAAACTTGATCGGAATAGCTACTGGGAGCTTGCCGATCAAAACGCGTCGAGAATTGGTTTCGTCGGGATCTGACGAATTTTTACGGATTTCCCTAGGGGTACCCCTAGGGAAAATCACCAGAATCGAAAAATCGTAAAAAGTTGTGAAATTTTGGATCCGAGTCCAATAATTCAGGAAAACTTGATCGGAATAGCTACTGGGAGCTTGCCGGTCAAAACGCGTCGAGAATTGGCTTCTTCGGGATCTGACGAATTTTTACGGATTTCCCTAGGGGTACCCCTAGGGAAAATCACCAGAATCGAAAAATCGTAAAAAGTGGTGAAATTTTGGATCCGAGTCCAATAATTCGGAAAAACTTGATCGGACTAGCTACTGGGAGCTTGCCGGTCACAACGCGTCGAGAATTCGCTTCGTCGGAATTTTTACGGATTTCCCTAGGGGTACCCCTAGGGAAAATCCCCAGAATCGAAAAATCATAAAAAGTGGTGAAATTTTGGATCCGAGTACAATAATTCGGGAAAACTTGATCGGAATAGCTACTGGGAGCTTGCCGGTCACAACGCGTCGAGAATTGGCTTCGTCGGGATCTGACGAATTTTTACGGATTTCCCTAGGGGTACCCCTAGGGAAAATCACAATAATCGAAAAATCATAAAAAGTGGTGAAATTTTGGATCCGAGTCCAATAATTCGGGAAAACTTGATCGGAATAGCTACTGGGAGCTTGCCGGTCACAACGCGTCGAGAATTGGTTTCGTCGGAATTTTTATGGATTTCCCTAGGGGTACCCCTAGGGAAAATCCCCAGAATCGAAAAATCATAAAAAGTGGTGAAATTTTTGATCCGAGTACAATAATTCGGGAAAACTTGATCGGAATAGCTACTGGGAGCTTGCCGGTCAAAACGCGTCGAGAATTGGCTTCGTCGGGATCTGACGAATTTTTACGGATTTCCCTAGGGGTACCCCTAGGGAAAATCACCATAATCGAAAAATCGTAAAAAGTGGTGAAATTTTGGATCCGAGTCCAATAATTCGGGAAAACTTGATCGGAATAGCTACTGGGAGCTTGCCGGTCACAACGCGTCGAGAATTGGCTTCGTCGGGATCTGACGAATTTTTACGGATTTCCCTAGGGGTACCCCTAGGGAAAATCACCAGAATCGAAAAATCGTAAAAAGTTGTGAAATTTTGGATCGGAGTCAAATAATTCGGGAAAACTTGATCGGAATAGCTACTGGGAGCTTGCCGGTCACAACGCGTCGAGAATTGGCTTCGTCGGGATCTGACGAATTTTTACGGATTTGCCTAGGGGTACCCCTAGGGAAAATCACAAGAATCGAAAAATCGTAATATGTGGTGAAATTTTTGATCCGAGTCCAATAATTCGGGAAAACTTGATCGGAATAGCTACTGGGAGCTTGCCGGTCACAACGCGTCGAGAATTGGCTTCGTCGGGATCTGACGAATTTTTATGGATTTCCCTAGGGGTACCCCTAGGAAAAATCACCAGAATCGAAAAATCGTAAAAAGCGATGAAATTTTTGATCCGAGTCCAATAATTCGGGAAAACTTGATCGGAATAGCTACTGGGAGCTTGCCGGTCACAACACGTCGAGAATTGGCTTTGTCGGGATCTGACGAATTTTTACGGATTTCCCTAGGGGTACCCCTAGGAAAAATCACCAGAATCGAAAAATCGTAAAAAATGGTGAAATTTTGGATCCGAGTCCAATAATTCGGGAAAACTTGATCGGAATAGCTACTGGGAGCATGCCGGTCACAACGCATCGAGAATTGGCTTCGTCGGGATCTGACGAATTTTTACGGATTTCCCTCGGGGTACCGCTAGGGAAAATCACCAGAATCGAGAAATCGTAAAAAGTGGTGAAATTTTGGATCCGAGTCCAATAATTCGGGAAAACTTGATCGGAATAGCTACTGGGAGCTTGCCGGTCAAAATGCGTCAAGAATTGGCTTCGTCGGAATCTGACGAATTTTTACGGATTTCCCTAGGGGTACCCCTAGGGAAAATCACCAGAATCGAGAAATCGTAAAAAGTGGTGAAATTTTGGATCCGAGTCTAATAATTCGGGAAAACTTGATCGGAATAGCTACTGGGAGCTTGCCGGTCAAAATGCGTCGAGAATTGGCTTTGTCGGGATCTGACGAATTTTTACGGATTTCCCTAGGGGTACCCCTAGGGAAAATCACCAGAATCGAAAAATCGTAAAAAGTGGTGAAATTTTGGATCCCAGTCCAATAATTCGGGAAAACTTGATCGGAATAGCTAATGGGAGCTTGCCAGTCAAAACGCGTCGAGAATTGGCTTCGTCGGGATCTGACGAATTTTTACGGATTTCCCTAGGGGTACCCCTAGGGAAAATCACCAGAATCGAAAAATCGTAAAAAGTGGTGAAATTTTGGATCCGAGTCCAATAATTCGAAAAAACTTGATCGGAATAGCTACTGGGAGCTTGCCGGTCACAACGCATCGAGAATTGGCTTCGTCGGAATTTTTACGGATTTCCCTAGGGGTACCCCTAGGGAAAATCCCCAGAATCGAAAAATCATAAAAAGTGGTGAAATTTTGGATCCGAGTACAATAATTCGGGAAAACTTGATCGGAATAGCTACTGGGAGCTTGCCGGTCACAACGCGTCGAGAATTGGCTTCGTCGGGATCTGACGAATTTTTACGGATTTCCCTAAGGGTACCCCTAGGAAAAATCACCAGAATCGAAAAATCGTAAAAAACGATGAAATTTTTGATCCGAGTCAAATAATTCGGGAAAACTTGATCGGAATAGCTACTGGGAGCCTGCCGGTCACAACGCGTTGAGAATTGGCTTCGTCGGGATCTGACGAATTTTTACGGATTTTCCTAGGGGTACCCCTAGGAAAAATAACCAGAATCGAAAAATCGTAAAAAATGGTGAAATTTTGGATCCGAGTCCAATAATTTGGGAAAACTTGATCGGAATATCTACTTGGAGCATGCCGGTCACAACGCGTCGAGAATTGGCTTCGTCGGGATCTGACGAATTTTTACGGATTTCCCTAGGGGTACCCCTAGGAAAAATCACCAGAATCGAGAAATCGTAAAAAGTGGTGAAATTTTGGATCCGAGTCCAATAATTCGGGAAAACTTGATCGGAATAGCTACTGGGAGCTTACCGGTCAAAATGCATCGAGAATTGGCTTCATCGGGATCTGACGAATTTTTACGGATTTCCCTAGGGGTACCCCTAGGGAAAATCACCAGAATCGAGAAATCGTAAAAAGTGGTGAAATTTTGGATCCGAGTCCAATAATTTGGGAAAACTTGATCGGAATAGCTACTGGGAGCTTGCCGGTCAAAACGCGTCGAGAATTGGCTTCGTCGGGATCTGACGAATTTTTACGGATTTTCCTAGGGGTACCCCTAGGGAAAATCACCAGAATCGAAAAATCGTAAAAAGTGGTGAAATTTTGGATCCGAGTCCAATAATTCGAAAAAACTTGATCGGAATAGCTACTGGGAGCTTGCCGGTCACAACGCGTCGAGAATTGGCTTCGTCGGAATTTTTACGGATTTCCCTAGGGGTACCCCTAGGGAAAATCCCCAGAATCGAAAAATCATAAAAAGTGGTGAAATTTTGGATCCGAGTACAATAATTCGGGAAAACTTGATCGGAATAGCTACTGGGAGCTTGCCGGTCACAACGCGTCGAGAATTGGCTTCGTCGGGATCTGACGAATTTTTACGGATTTCCCTAGGGGTACCCCTAGGGAAAATCACCATAATCAAAAAATCGTAAAAAGTGGTGAAATTTTGGATCCGAGTCCAATAATTCGGGAAAACTTGATCGGAATAGCTACTGGGAGCTTGCCGGTCACAACGCGTCGAGAATTGGCTTCGTCGGGATCTGACGAATTTTTACGGATTTCCCTAGGGGTACCCCTAGGAAAAATCACCAGAATCGAAAAATCGTAAAAGATGGTGAAATTTTGGATCCGAGTCCAATAATTCGGGAAAACTTGATCGAAATATCTACTAGGAGCATGCCGGTCACAACGCGTCGAGAATTGGCTTCGTCGGGATCTGACGAATTTTTATGGATTTCCCTAGGGGTACCCCTAGGGAAAATCACCAGAATCGAGAAATCGTAAAAAGTGGTGAAATTTTGGATCCGAGTCCAATAATTCGGGAAAACTTGATCGGAATAGCTACTGTGAGCTTGCCGGTCAAAATGCATCGATAATTGGCTTCATCGGGATCTGACGAATTTTTATGGATTTCGCTAGGGGTACCCCTAGGGAAAATCACCAGAATCGAGAAATCGTAAAAAGTGGTGAAATTTTGGATCCGAGTACAATAATTTGGGAAAACTTGATCGGAATAGTTAGTGGGAGCTTGCCGGTCAAAACGCGTCGAGAATTGGTTTCGTCGGGATCTGACGAATTTTTACGGATTTCCCTAGGGGTACCCCTAGGGAAAATCACCAGAATCGAGAAATCGTAAAAAGTGGTGAAATTTTGGATCCGAGTCCAATAATTTGGGAAAACTTGATCGGAATAGCTACTGGGAGCTTGCCGGTCAAAACGCGTCGAGAATTGGTTTCGTCGGGATCTGACGAATTTTTACGGATTTCCCTAGGGGTACCCCTAGGGAAAATCACCAGAATCGAAAAATCGTAAAAAGTGGTGAAATTTTGGATCCGAGTCCAATAATTCAGGAAAACTTGATCGGAATAGCTACTGGGAGCTTGCCGGTCAAAACGCGTCGAGAATTGGCTTCTTCGGGATCTGACGAATTTTTACGGATTTCCCTAGGGGTACCTCTAGGGAAAATCACCAGAATCGAAAAATCGTAAAAAGTGGTGAAATTTTGGATCCGAGTCCAATAATTCGGGAAAACTTGATCGGACTAGCTACTGGGAGCTTGCCGCTCACAACGCGTCGAGAATTGGCTTCGTCGGAATTTTTACGGATTTCCCTAGGGGTACCCCTAGGGAAAATCCCCAGAATCGAAAAATCATAAAAAGTGGTGAAATTTTGGATCCGAGTACAATAATTCGGGAAAACTTGATCGGAATAGCTACTGGGAGCTTGCCGGTCACAACGCGTCGAGAATTGGCTTCGTCGGGATCTGACGAATTTTTACGGATTTCCCTAGGGGTACCCCTAGGGAAAATCACCATAATCGAAAAATCATAAAAAGTGGTGAAATTTTGGATCCGAGTCCAATAATTCGGGAAAACTTGATCGGAATAGCTACTGGGAGCTTGCCGGTCACAACGCGTCGAGAATTGGCTTCGTCGGGATCTGACGAATTTTTACGGATTTCCCTAGGGGTACCCTTAGGGAAAATCACCAGAATCGACAAATCGTAAAAAGTGGTGAAATTTTTCATCGGAGTCCAATAATTCGGGAAAACTTGATCGAAATAGCTACTGGGAGCTTGCCGGTCACAACGCGTCAAGAATTGGCTTCGTCGGGATCTGACGAATTTTTACGGATTTTCCTAGGGGTACCCCTAGGGAAAATCACAAGAATCGAAAAATCATAATATGTGATGAAATTTTTGATCCGAGTCCAATAATTCGGGAAAACTTGATCGGAATAGCTACTGGGAGCTTGCCGGTCACAACGCGTCGAGAATTGGCTTCGTCGGGATCTGACAAATTTTTACGGATTTCCCTAGCGGTACCCCTAGGAAAAATCACCAGAATCGAAAAATCGTAAAAAATGGTGAAATTTTGGATCCGAGTCCAATAATTCGGGAAAACTTGATCGGAATAGCTACTGGGAGCATGCCGGTCACAACGCGTCGAGAATTGGCTTCGTCGGGATCTGACGAATTTTTACGGATTTCCCTAGGGGTACCCCTAGGGAAAATCACCAGAATCGAGAAATCGTAAAAAGTGGTGAAATTTTGGATCCGAGTCTAATAATTCGGGAAAACTTGATCGGAATAGCTACTGGGAGCTTGCCGGTCAAAATGCGTCGAGAATTGGTTTCGTCGGGATCTGACGAATTTTTACGGATTTCCCTAGGGGTACCCCTAGGGAAAATCACCAGAATCGAGAAATCGTAAAAAGTGGTGAAATTTTGGATCCGAGTCCAATAATTCGGGAAAACTTGATCAGAATAGCTACTGGGAGCTTGCCGGTCAAAACGCGTCGAGAATTGGCTTCGTCGGGATCTGACGAATTTTTACGGATTTCCCTAGGGGTAACCCTAGGGAAAATCACCAGAATCGAAAAATCGTAATATGTGGTGAAATTTTTGATCCGAGTCCAATAATACGGGAAAACTTGATCGGAATAGCTACTGGGAGCTTGCCGGTCACAACGCGTCGAGAATTGGCTTCGTCGGGATCTGACGAATTTTTACGGATTTCCTTAGGGGTACCCCTAGGAAAAATCACCATAATCGAAAAATCGTAAAAAGTGGTGAAATTTTGGATCCGAGTCCAATAATTCGGGAAAACTTGATCGGAATAGCTACTGGGAGCTTGCCGGTCACAACGCGTCGAGAATTGGTTTCGTCGGGATCTGACGAATTTTTACGGATTTCCCTAGGGGTACCCCTAGGGAAAATCACCAGAATCGAAAAATCGTAAAAAGTGGTGAAATTTTGGATCGGAGTCCAATAATTCGGGAAAACTTGATCGGAATAACTACTGGGAGCTTGCCGGTCACAACGCGTCGAGAATTGGCTTCGTCGGGATCTGACGAATTTTTACGGATTTCCCTAGGGGTACCCCTAGGAAAAATCACAAGAATCGAAAAATCGTAATATGTGGTGAAATTTTTGATCCGAGTCCAATAATTCGGGAAAACTTGATCGGAATAGCTACTGGGAGCTTGCCGGTCACAACGCGTCGAGAATTGGCTTCGTCGGGATCTGACGAATTTTTACGGATTTCCCTAGGGGTACCCCTAGGAAAAATCACCAGAATCGAAAAATCGTAAAAAATGGTGAAATTTTGGATCCGAGTCCAATAATTCGGGAAAACTTGATCGGAATAGCTACTGGAAGCTTGCCGGTCACAACGCGTCGAGAATTGGTTTCGTACGAATTTTTACGGATTTCCCTAGGGGTACCCTTAGGGAAAATCACCAGAATCGAAAAATCGTAAAAAGTGGTGAAATTTTGGATCCGAGTCCAATAATTCGGGAAAACTTAATCGGAATAGCTACTGGGAGCTTACCGGTCACAACTCGTCGAGAATTGGCTTCATCGGAATTTTTACAGATTTCACTAGGGGTCCCCTAGGGAAAATCACCAGAATCGAAAAATCGTAAAAAGTGGTGAAATTTTGGATCCGAGTCCAATCATTCGAGAAAACTTGCTCGGAATAGCTACTGGGAGCTTGCCGGTCACAACGCGTCGAGAATTGGCTTCGTCGGGATCTGACGAATTTTTACGGATTTCCCTAGGGGTACCCCTAGGGAAAATCACCATAATCGAAAAATCATAAAAAGTGGTGAAATTTTGGATCCGAGTCCAATCATTCGAGAAAACTTGCTCGGAATAGCTACTGGGAGCTTGCCGGTCACAACGCGTCGAGAATTGGCTTCGTCGGGATCTGACAAATTTTTACGGATTTCCCTAGCGGTACCCCTAGGAAAAATCACCAGAATCGAAAAATCGTAAAAAATGGTGAAATTTTGGATCCGAGTCCAATAATTCGGGAAAACTTGATCGGAATAGCTACTGGGAGCATGCCGGTCACAACGCGTCGAGAATTGGCTTCGTCGGGATCTGACGAATTTTTACGGATTTCCCTAGGGGTACCCCTAGGGAAAATCACCAGAATCGAGAAATCGTAAAAAGTGGTGAAATTTTGGATCCGAGTCTAATAATTCGGGAAAACTTGATCGGAATAGCTACTGGGAGCTTGCCGGTCAAAATGCGTCGAGAATTGGCTTCGTCGGGATCTGACGAATTTTTACGGATTTCCCTAGGGGTACCCCTAGGGAAAATCACCAGAATCGAGAAATCGTAAAAAGTGGTGAAATTTTGGATCCGAGTCCAATAATTCGGGAAAACTTGATCAGAATAGCTACTGGGAGCTTGCCGGTCAAAACGCGTCAAGAATTGGCTTCGTCGGGATCTGACGAATTTTTACGGATTTCCCTAGGGGTAACCCTAGGGAAAATCACCAGAATCGAAAAATCGTAATATGTGGTGAAATTTTTGATCCGAGTCCAATAATTCGGGAAAACTTGATCGGAATAGCTACTGGGAGCTTGCCGGTCACAACGCGTCGAGAATTGGCTTCGTCGGGATCTGACGAATTTTTACGGATTTCCTTAGGGGTACCCCTAGGAAAAATCACCATAATCGAAAAATCGTAAAAAGTGGTGAAATTTTGGATCCGAGTCCAATAATTCGGGAAAACTTGATCGGAATAGCTACTGGGAGCTTGCCGGTCACAACGCGTCGAGAATTGGTTTCGTCGGGATCTGACGAATTTTTACGGATTTCCCTAGGGGTACCCCTAGGGAAAATCACCAGAATCGAAAAATCGTAAAAAGTGGTGAAATTTTGGATCGGAGTCCAATAATTCGGGAAAACTTGATCGGAATAACTACTGGGAGCTTGCCGGTCACAACGCGTCGAGAATTGGCTTCGTCGGGATCTGACGAATTTTTACGGATTTCCCTAGGGGTACCCCTAGGGAAAATCACAAGAATCGAAAAATCGTAATATGTGGTGAAATTTTTGATCCGAGTCCAATAATTCGGGAAAACTTGATCGGAATAGCTACTGGAAGCTTGCCGGTCACAACGCGTCGAGAATTGGCTTCGTCCGAATTTTTACGGATTTCCCTAGGGGTACCCTTAGGGAAAATCACCAGAATCGAAAAATCGTAAAAAGTGGTGAAATTTTGGATCCGAGTCCAATAATTCGGGAAAACTTAATCGGAATAGCTACTGGGAGCTTACCGGTCACAACTCGTCGAGAATTGGCTTCATCGGAATTTTTACAGATTTCACTAGGGGTCCCCTAGGGAAAATCACCAGAATCGAAAAATCGTAAAAAGTGGTGAAATTTTGGATCCGAGTCCAATCATTCGAGAAAACTTGCTCGGAATAGCTACTGGGAGCTTGCCGGTCACAACGCGTCGAGAATTGGCTTCGTCGGGATCTGACGAATTTTTACGGATTTCCCTAGGGGTACCCCTAGGGAAAATCACCATAATCGAAAAATCATAAAAAGTGGTAAAATTTTGGATCCAAGTCCAATAATTCGGGAAAACTTGATCGGAATAGCTACTGGGAGCTTGCCGGTCACAACGCGTCGAGAATTGGCTTCGTCGGGATCTGACGAATTTTTACGGATTTCCCTAGGGGTACCCTTAGGGAAAATCACCAGAATCGAAAAATCGTAAAAAGTGGTGAAATTTTTCATCGGAGTCCAATAATTCGGGAAAACTTGATCGAAATAGCTAATGGGAGCTTGCCGGTCACAACGCGTCAAGAATTGGCTTCGTCGGGATCTGACGAATTTTTACGGATTTTCCTAGGGGTACCCCTAGGGAAAATCACAAGAATCGAAAAATCATAATATGTGATGAAATTTTTGATCCGAGTCCAATAATTCGGGAAAACTTGATCGGAATAGCGACTGGGAGCTTGCCGGTCACAACGCGTCGAGAATTGGCTTCGTCGGGATCTGACAAATTTTTACGGATTTCCCTAGCGGTACCCCTAGGAAAAATCACCAGAATCGAAAAATCGTAAAAAATGGTGAAATTTTGGATCCGAGTCCAATAATTCGGGAAAACTTGATCGGAATAGCTACTGGGAGCATGCCGGTCACAACGCGTCGAGAATTGGCTTCGTCGGGATCTGACGAATTTTTACGGATTTCCCTAGGGGTACCCCTAGGGAAAATCACCAGAATCGAGAAATCGTAAAAAGTGGTGAAATTTTGGATCCGAGTCTAATAATTCGGGAAAACTTGATCGGAATAGCTACTGGGAGCTTGCCGGTCAAAATGCGTCGAGAATTGGCTTCGTCGGGATCTGACGAATTTTTACGGATTTCCCTAGGGGTACCCCTAGGGAAAATCACCAGAATCGAGAAATCGTAAAAAGTGGTGAAATTTTGGATCCGAGTCCAATAATTCGGGAAAACTTGATCAGAATAGCTACTGGGAGCTTGCCGGTCAAAACGCGTCAAGAATTGGCTTCGTCGGGATCTGACGAATTTTTACGGATTTCCCTAGGGGTAACCCTAGGGAAAATCACCAGAATCGAAAAATCGTAATATGTGGTGAAATTTTTGATCCGAGTCCAATAATTCGGGAAAACTTGATCGGAATAGCTACTGGGAGCTTGCCGGTCACAACGCGTCGAGAATTGGCTTCGTCGGGATCTGACGAATTTTTACGGATTTCCTTAGGGGTACCCCTAGGAAAAATCACCATAATCGAAAAATCGTAAAAAGTGGTGAAATTTTGGATCCGAGTCCAATAATTCGGGAAAACTTGATCGGAATAGCTACTGGGAGCTTGCCGGTCACAACGCGTCGAGAATTGGTTTCGTCGGGATCTGACGAATTTTTACGGATTTCCCTAGGGGTACCCCTAGGGAAAATCACCAGAATCGAAAAATCGTAAAAAGTGGTGAAATTTTGGATCGGAGTCCAATAATTCGGGAAAACTTGATCGGAATAACTACTGGGAGCTTGCCGGTCACAACGCGTCGAGAATTGGCTTCGTCGGGATCTGACGAATTTTTACGGATTTCCCTAGGGGTACCCCTAGGGAAAATCACAAGAATCGAAAAATCGTAATATGTGGTGAAATTTTTGATCCGAGTCCAATAATTCGGGAAAACTTGATCGGAATAGCTACTGGAAGCTTGCCGGTCACAACGCGTCGAGAATTGGCTTCGTCCGAATTTTTACGGATTTCCCTAGGGGTACCCTTAGGGAAAATCACCAGAATCGAAAAATCGTAAAAAGTGGTGAAATTTTGGATCCGAGTCCAATAATTCGGGAAAACTTAATCGGAATAGCTACTGGGAGCTTACCGGTCACAACTCGTCGAGAATTGGCTTCATCGGAATTTTTACAGATTTCACTAGGGGTCCCCTAGGGAAAATCACCAGAATCGAAAAATCGTAAAAAGTGGTGAAATTTTGGATCCGAGTCCAATCATTCGAGAAAACTTGCTCGGAATAGCTACTGGGAGCTTGCCGGTCACAACGCGTCGAGAATTGGCTTCGTCGGGATCTGACGAATTTTTACGGATTTCCCTAGGGGTACCCCTAGGGAAAATCACCATAATCGAAAAATCATAAAAAGTGGTAAAATTTTGGATCCAAGTCCAATAATTCGGGAAAACTTGATCGGAATAGCTACTGGGAGCTTGCCGGTCACAACGCGTCGAGAATTGGCTTCGTCGGGATCTGACGAATTTTTACGGATTTCCCTAGGGGTACCCTTAGGGAAAATCACCAGAATCGAAAAATCGTAAAAAGTGGTGAAATTTTTCATCGGAGTCCAATAATTCGGGAAAACTTGATCGAAATAGCTAATGGGAGCTTGCCGGTCACAACGCGTCAAGAATTGGCTTCGTCGGGATCTGACGAATTTTTACGGATTTTCCTAGGGGTACCCCTAGGGAAAATCACAAGAATCGAAAAATCATAATATGTGATGAAATTTTTGATCCGAGTCCAATAATTCGGGAAAACTTGATCGGAATAGCGACTGGGAGCTTGCCGGTCACAACGCGTCGAGAATTGGCTTCGTCGGGATCTGACAAATTTTTACGGATTTCCCTAGCGGTACCCCTAGGAAAAATCACCAGAATCGAAAAATCGTAAAAAATGGTGAAATTTTGGATCCGAGTCCAATAATTCGGGAAAACTTGATCGGAATAGCTACTGGGAGCATGCCGGTCACAACGCGTCGAGAATTGGCTTCGTCGGGATCTGACGAATTTTTACGGATTTCCCTAGGGGTACCCCTAGGGAAAATCACCAGAATCGAGAAATCGTAAAAAGTGGTGAAATTTTGGATCCGAGTCTAATAATTCGGGAAAACTTGATCGGAATAGCTACTGGGAGCTTGCCGGTCAAAATGCGTCGAGAATTGGCTTCGTCGGGATCTGACGAATTTTTACGGATTTCCCTAGGGGTACCCCTAGGGAAAATCACCAGAATCGAGAAATCGTAAAAAGTGGTGAAATTTTGGATCCGAGTCCAATAATTCGGGAAAACTTGATCAGAATAGCTACTGGGAGCTTGCCGGTCAAAACGCGTCAAGAATTGGCTTCGTCGGGATCTGACGAATTTTTACGGATTTCCCTAGGGGTAACCCTAGGGAAAATCACCAGAATCGAAAAATCGTAATATGTGGTGAAATTTTTGATCCGAGTCCAATAATTCGGGAAAACTTGATCGGAATAGCTACTGGGAGCTTGCCGGTCACAACGCGTCGAGAATTGGCTTCGTCGGGATCTGACGAATTTTTACGGATTTCCTTAGGGGTACCCCTAGGAAAAATCACCATAATCGAAAAATCGTAAAAAGTGGTGAAATTTTGGATCCGAGTCCAATAATTCGGGAAAACTTGATCGGAATAGCTACTGGGAGCTTGCCGGTCACAACGCGTCGAGAATTGGTTTCGTCGGGATCTGACGAATTTTTACGGATTTCCCTAGGGGTACCCCTAGGGAAAATCACCAGAATCAAAAAATCGTAAAAAGTGGTGAAATTTTGGATCGGAGTCCAATAATTCGGGAAAACTTGATCGGAATAACTACTGGGAGCTTGCCGGTCACAACGCGTCGAGAATTGGCTTCGTCGGGATCTGACGAATTTTTACGGATTTCCCTAGGGGTACCCCTAGGGAAAATCACAAGAATCGAAAAATCGTAATATGTGGTGAAATTTTTGATCCGAGTCCAATAATTCGGGAAAACTTGATCGGAATAGCTACTGGGAGCTTGCCGGTCACAACGCGTCGAGAATTGGCTTCGTCGGGATCTGACGAATTTTTACGGATTTCCCTAGGGGTACCCCTAGGAAAAATCACCAGAATCGAAAAATCGTAAAAAATGGTGAAATTTTGGATCCGAGTCCAATAATTCGGGAAAACTTGATCGGAATAGCTACTGGAAGCTTGCCGGTCACAACGCGTCGAGAATTGGCTTCGTCCGAATTTTTACGGATTTCCCTAGGGGTACCCTTAGGGAAAATCACCAGAATCGAAAAATCGTAAAAAGTTGTGAAATTTTGGATCCGAGTCCAATAATTCGGGAAAACTTAATCGGAATAGCTACTGGGAGCTTACCGGTCACAACTCGTCGAGAATTGGCTTCATCGGAATTTTTACAGATTTCACTAGGGGTCCCCTAGGGAAAATCACCAAAATCGAAAAATCGTAAAAAGTGGTGAAATTTTGGATCCGAGTCCAATCATTCGAGAAAACTTGCTCGGAATAGCTACTGGGAGCTTGCCGGTCACAACGCGTCGAGAATTGGCTTCGTCGGGATCTGATGAATTTTTACGGATTTCCCTAGGGGTACCCCTAGGGAAAATCACCATAATCGAAAAATCATAAAAAGTGGTGAAATTTTGGATCCAAGTCCAATAATTCGGGAAAACTTGATCGGAATAGCTACTGGGAGCTTGCCGGTCACAACGCGTCGAGAATTGGCTTCGTCGGGATCTGACGAATTTTTACGGATTTCCCTAGGGGTACCCTTAGGGAAAATCACCAGAATCGAAAAATCGTAAAAAGTGGTGAAATTTTTCATCGGAGTCCAATAATTCGGGAAAACTTGATCGAAATAGCTAATGGGAGCTTGCCGGTCACAACGCGTCAAGAATTGGCTTCGTCGGGATCTGACGAATTTTTACGGATTTTCCTAGGGGTACCCCTAGGGAAAATCACAAGAATCGAAAAATCATAATATGTGATGAAATTTTTGATCCGAGTCCAATAATTCGGGAAAACTTGATCGGAATAGCTACTGGGAGCTTGCCGGTCACAACGCGTCGAGAATTGGCTTCGTCGGGATCTGACAAATTTTTACGGATTTCCCTAGCGGTACCCCTAGGAAAAATCACCAGAATCGAAAAATCGTAAAAAATGGTGAAATTTTGGATCCGAGTCCAATAATTCGGGAAAACTTGATCGGAATAGCTACTGGGAGCATGCCGGTCACAACGCGTCGAGAATTGGCTTCGTCGGGATCTGACGAATTTTTACGGATTTCCCTAGGGGTACCCCTAGGGAAAATCACCAGAATCGAGAAATCGTAAAAAGTGGTGAAATTTTGGATCCGAGTCTAATAATTCGGGAAAACTTGATCGGAATAGCTACTGGGAGCTTGCCGGTCAAAATGCGTCGAGAATTGGCTTCGTCGGGATCTGACGAATTTTTACGGATTTCCCTAGGGGTACCCCTAGGGAAAATCACCAGAATCGAGAAATCGTAAAAAGTGGTGAAATTTTGGATCCGAGTCCAATAATTCGGGAAAACTTGATCAGAATAGCTACTGGGAGCTTGCCGGTCAAAACGCGTCAAGAATTGGCTTCGTCGGGATCTGACGAATTTTTACGGATTTCCCTAGGGGTAACCCTAGGGAAAATCACCAGAATCGAAAAATCGTAATATGTGGTGAAATTTTTGATCCGAGTCCAATAATTCTGGAAAACTTGATCGGAATAGCTACTGGGAGCTTGCCGGTCACAACGCGTCGAGAATTGGTTTCGTCGGGATCTGATGAATTTTTACGGATTTCCTTAGGGGTACCCCTAGGAAAAATCACCATAATCGAAAAATCGTAAAAAGTGGTGAAATTTTGGATCCGAGTCCAATAATTCGGGAAAACTTGATCGGAATAGCTACTGGGAGCTTGCCGGTCACAACGCGTCGAGAATTGGTTTCGTCGGGATCTGACGAATTTTTACGGATTTCCCTAGGGGTACCCCTAGGGAAAATCACCAGAATCGAAAAATCGTAAAAAGTGGTGAAATTTTGGATCGGAGTCCAATAATTCGGGAAAACTTGATCGGAATAACTACTGGGAGCTTGCCGGTCACAACGCGTCGAGAATTGGCTTCGTCGGGATCTGACGAATTTTTACGGATTTCCCTAGGGGTACCCCTAGGGAAAATCACAAGAATCGAAAAATCGTAATATGTGGTGAAATTTTTAATCCGAGTCCAATAATTCGGGAAAACTTGATCGGAATAGCTACTGGGAGCTTGCCGGTCACAACGCGTCGAGAATTGGCTTCGTCGGGATCTGACGAATTTTTACGGATTTCCCTAGGGGTACCCCTAGGAAAAATCACCAGAATCGAAAAATCGTAAAAAATGGTGAAATTTTGGATCCGAGTCCAATAATTCGGGAAAACTTGATCGGAATAGCTACTGGAAGCTTGCCGGTCACAACGCGTCGAGAATTGGCTTCGTCCGAATTTTTACGGATTTCCCTAGGGGTACCCTTAGGGAAAATCACCAGAATCGAAAAATCGTAAAAAGTGGTGAAATTTTGGATCCGAGTCCAATAATTCGGGAAAACTTAATCGGAATAGCTACTGGGAGCTTACCGGTCACAACTCGTCGAGAATTGGCTTCATCGGAATTTTTACAGATTTCACTAGGGGTCCCCTAGGGAAAATCACCAGAATCGAAAAATCGTAAAAAGTGGTGAAATTTTGGATCCGAGTCCAATCATTCGAGAAAACTTGCTCGGAATAGCTACTGGGAGCTTGCCGGTCACAACGCGTCGAGAATTGGCTTCGTATGGATCTGACGAATTTTTACGGATTTCCCTAGGGGTACCCCTAGGGAAAATCACCATAATCGAAAAATCATAAAAAGTGGTGAAATTTTGGATCCAAGTCCAATAATTCGGGAAAACTTGATCGGAATAGCTACTGGGAGCTTGCCGGTCACAACGCGTCGAGAATTGGCTTCGTCGGGATCTGACGAATTTTTACGGATTTCCCTAGGGGTACCCTTAGGGAAAATCACCAGAATCGAAAAATCGTAAAAAGTGGTGAAATTTTTCATCGGAGTCCAATAATTCGGGAAAACTTGATCGAAATAGCTAATGGGAGCTTGCCGGTCACAACGCGTCAAGAATTGGTTTCGTCGGGATCTGACGAATTTTTACGGATTTTCCTAGGGGTACCCCTAGGGAAAATCACAAGAATCGAAAAATCATAATATGTGATGAAATTTTTGATCCGAGTCCAATAATTCGGGAAAACTTGATCGGAATAGCTACTGGGAGCTTGCCGGTCACAACGCGTCGAGAATTGGCTTCGTCGGGATCTGACAAATTTTTACGGATTTCCCTAGCGGTACCCCTAGGAAAAATCACCAGAATCGAAAAATCGTAAAAAATAGTGAAATTTTGGATCCGAGTCCAATAATTCGGGAAAACTTGATCGGAATAGCTACTGGGAGCATGCCGGTCACAACGCGTCGAGAATTGGCTTCGTCGGGATCTGACGAATTTTTACGGATTTCCCTAGGGGTACCCCTAGGGAAAATCACCAGAATCGAGAAATCGTAAAAAGTGGTGAAATTTTGGATCCGAGTCTAATAATTCGGGAAAACTTGATCGGAATAGCTACTGGGAGCTTGTCGGTCAAAATGCGTCGAGAATTGGCTTCGTCGGGATCTGACGAATTTTTACGGATTTCCCTAGGGGTACCCCTAGGGAAAATCACCAGAATCGAGAAATCGTAAAAAGTGGTGAAATTTTGGATCCGAGTCCAATAATTCGGGAAAACTTGATCAGAATAGCTACTGGGAGCTTGCCGGTCAAAACGCGTCAAGAATTGGCTTCGTCGGGATCTGACGAATTTTTACGGATTTCCCTAGGGGTAACCCTAGGGAAAATCACCAGAATCGAAAAATCGTAATATGTGGTGAAATTTTTGATCCGAGTCCAATAATTCGGGAAAACTTGATCGGAATAGCTACTGGGAGCTTGCCGGTCACAACGCGTCGAGAATTGGCTTCGTCGGGATCTGACGAATTTTTACGGATTTCCTTAGGGGTACCCCTAGGAAAAATCACCATAATCGAAAAATCGTAAAAAGTGGTGAAATTTTGGATCCGAGTCCAATAATTCGGGAAAACTTGATCGGAATAGCTACTGGGAGCTTGCCGGTCACAACGCGTCGAGAATTGGTTTCGTCGGGATCTGACGAATTTTTACGGATTTCCCTAGGGGTACCCCTAGGGAAAATCACCAGAATCGAAAAATCGTAAAAAGTGGTGAAATTTTGGATCGGAGTCCAATAATTCGGGAAAACTTGATCGGAATAACTACTGGGAGCTTGCCGGTCACAACGCGTCGAGAATTGGCTTCGTCGGGATCTGACGAATTTTTACGGATTTCCCTAGGGGTACCCCTAGGGAAAATCACAAGAATCGAAAAATCGTAATATGTGGTGAAATTTTTGATCCGAGTCCAATAATTCGGGAAAACTTGATCGGAATAGCTACTGGGAGCTTGCCGGTCACAACGCGTCGAGAATTGGCTTCGTCGGGATCTGACGAATTTTTACGGATTTTCCTAGGGGGTACCCCTAGGAAAAATCACCAGAATCGAAAAATCGTAAAAAATGGTGAAATTTTGGATCCGAGTCCAATAATTCGGGAAAACTTGATCGGAATAGCTACTGGAAGCTTGCCGGTCACAACGCGTCGAGAATTGGCTTCGTCCGAATTTTTACGGATTTCCCTAGGGGTACCCTTAGGGAAAATCACCAGAATCGAAAAATCGTAAAAAGTGGTGAAATTTTGGATCCGAGTCCAATAATTCGGGAAAACTTAATCGGAATAGCTACTGGGAGCTTACCGGTCACAACTCGTCGAGAATTGGCTTCATCGGAATTTTTACAGATTTCACTAGGGGTCGCCTAGGGAAAATCACCAGAATCGAAAAATCGTAAAAAGTGGTGAAATTTTGGATCCGAGTCCAATCATTCGAGAAAACTTGCTCGGAATAGCTACTGGGAGCTTGCCGGTCACAACGCGTCGAGAATTGGCTTCGTCGGGATCTGACGAATTTTTACGGATTTCCCTAGGGGTACCCCTAGGGAAAATCACCATAATCGAAAAATCATAAAAAGTGGTGAAATTTTGGATCCGAGTCCAATAATTCGGGAAAACTTGATCGGAATAGCTACTGGGAGCTTGCCGGTCACAACGCGTCGAGAATTGGCTTCGTCGGGATCTGACGAATTTTTACGGATTTCCTTAGGGGTACCCTTAGGAAAAATCACCAGAATCGAAAAATCGTAAAAAGTGGTAAAATTTTTGATCGGAGTCCAATAATTCGGGAAAACTTGATCGGAATAGCTACTGGGAGCTTGCCGGTCACAACGCGTCGAGAATTGGCTTCGTCGGGATCTGACGAATTTTTACGGATTTCCCTAGGGGTACCCCTAGGGAAAATCACAAGAATCGAAAAATCATAATATGTGGTGAAATTTTTGATCCGAGTTAAATAATTCGGGAAAACTTGATCGGAATAGCTACTGGAATCTTGCCGGTCACAACGCGTCGAGAATTGGCTTCGTCGGGATCTGACGAATTTTTACGGATTTCCCTAGGGGTACCCCTAGGGAAAATCACCAGAATCGAAAAATCGTAATATGTGGTGAAAGTTTTGATCCGAGTCCAATAATTCGGGAAAACTTGATCGGAATAGCTACTGGGAGCTTGCCGGTCACAACGCGTCGAGAATTGGCTTCGTCGGGATCTGACGAATTTTTATGGATTTCCTTAGGGGTACCCCTAGGGAAAATCACCATAATCGAAAAATCGTAAAAAGTGGTGAAATTTTGGATCCGAGTCCAATAATTCGGGAAAACTTGATCGGAATAGCTACTGGGAGCTTGCCGGTCACAACGCGTCGAGAATTGGCTTCATCGGGATCTGACGAATTTTTACGGATTTTCCTAGGGGTACCCCTAGGGAAAATCACCAGAATCGAAAAATCGTAAAAAGTGGTGAAATTTTGGATCGGAGTCCAATAATTCGGGAAAACTTGATCGGAATAACTACTGGGAGCTTGCCGGTCACAACGCGTCGAGAATTGGCTTCGTCGGGATCTGACGAATTTTTACGGATTTTCCTAGGGGTACCCCTAGAAAAAATCACAAGAATCGAAAAATCGTAATATGTGGTGAAATTTTTGATCCGAGTCCAATAATTCGGGAAAACTTGATCGGAATAGCTACTGGGAGCTTGCCGGTCACAACGCGTCAAGAATTGGCTTCGTCGGGATCTGACGAATTTTTACGGATTTCCCTAGGGGTACCCTAAGGAAAAATCACAAGAATCGAAAAATCGTAAAAAATGGTGAAATTTTGGATCCGAGTCCAATAATTCGGGAAAACTTGATCGGAATAGCTACTGGAAGCTTGCCGGTCACAACACGTCGAGAATTGGCTTCGTCCGAATTTTTACGGATTTCCCTAGGGGTACCCTTAGGGAAAATCACCAGAATCGAAAAATCGTAAAAAGTGGTGAAATTTTGGATCCGAGTCCAATAATTCGGGAAAACTTAATCGGAATAGCTACTGGGAGCTTACCGGTCACAACTCGTCGAGAATTGGCTTCATCGGAATTTTTACGGATTTCACTAGGGGTACCCCTATGGAAAATCACCAGAATCGAAAAATCGTAAAAAGTGGTGAAATTTTGGATCCGAGTCCAATCATTCGAGAAAACTTGCTCGGAATAGCTACTGGGAGCTTGCCGGTCACAACGCGTCGAGAATTGGCTTCGTCGGGATCTGACGAATTTTTACGGATTTCCCTAGGGGTACCCCTAGGGAAAATCACCATAATCGAAAAATCATAAAAAGTGGTGAAATTTTGGATCCGAGTCCAATAATTCGGGAAAACTTGATCGGAATAGCTACTGGGAGCTTGCCGGTCACAACGCGTCGAGAATTGGCTTCGTCGGGATCTGACGAATTTTTACGGATTTCCCTAGGGGTACCCTTAGGGAAAATCACCAGAATCGAAAAATCGTAAAAAGTGGTGAAATTTTTGATCGGAGTCCAATAATTCGGGAAAACTTGATCGGAATAGCTACTGGGAGCTTGCCGGTCACAACGCGTCGAGAATTGGCTTCGTCGGGATCTGACGAATTTTTACGGATTTCCCTAGGGGTACCCCTAGGGAAAATCACAAGAATCGAAAAATCATAATATGTGGTGAAATTTTTGATCCGAGTCAAATAATTCGGGAAAACTTGATCGGAATAGCTACTGGGATCTTGCCGGTCACAACGCATCGAGAATTGGCTTCGTCGGGATCTGACGAATTTTTACGGATTTCCCTAGGGGTACCCCTAGGGAAAATCACCAGAATCGAAAAATCGTAATATGTGGTGAAATTTTTGATCCGAGTCCAATAATTCGGGAAAACTTGATCGGAATAGCTACTGGGAGCTTGCCGGTCACAACGCGTCGAGAATTGGCTTCGTCGGGATCTGACGAATTTTTACGGATTTCCTTAGGGGTACCCCTAGGGAAAATCACCATAATCGAAAAATCGTAAAAAGTGGTGAAATTTTGGATCCGAGTCCAATAATTCGGGAAAACTTGATCGGAATAGCTACTGGGAGCTTGCCGGTCACAACGCGTCGAGAATTGGCTTCGTCGGGATCTGACGAATTTTTACGGATTTCCCTAGGGGTACCCATAGGGAAAATCACCAGAATCGAAAAATCGTAAAAAGTGGTGAAATTTTGGATCGGAGTCCAATAATTCGGGAAAACTTGATCGGAATAACTACTGGGAGCTTACCGGTCACAACGCGTCGAGACTTGGCTTCGTCGGGATCTGACGAATTTTTACGGATTTCCCTAGGGGTACCCCTAGGGAAAATCACAAGAATCGAAAAATCGTAATATGTGGTGAAATTTTTGATCCGAGTCCAATAATTCGGGAAAACTTGATCGGAATAGCTACTGGGAGGTTGCCGGTCACAACGCGTCGAGAATTGGCTTCGTCGGGATCTGACGAATTTTTACGGATTTCCCTAGGGGTACCCCTAGGAAAAATCACCAGAATCGAAAAATCGTAAAAAATGGTGAAATTTTTGATCCGAGTCCAATAATTCGGGAAAACTTGATCGGAATAGCTACTGGAAGCTTGCCGGTCACAACGCGTCGAGAATTGGCTTCGTCCGAATTTTTACGGATTTCCCTAGGGGTACCCTTAGGGAAAATCACCAGAATCGAAAAATCGTAAAAAGTGGTGAAATTTTGGATCCGAGTCCAATAATTCGGGAAAACTTAATCGGAATAGCTACTGGGAGCTTACCGGTCACAACTCGTCGAGAATTGGCTTCATCGGAATTTTTACGGATTTCACTAGGTACCCCTAGGGAAAATCACCAGAATCGAAAAATCGTAAAAAGTGGTGAAATTTTGGATCCGAGTCCAATCATTCGAGAAAACTTGCTCGGAATAGCTACTAGGAGCTTGCCGGTCACAACGCGTCGAGAATTGGCTTCGTCGGAATCTGACGAATTTTTACGGATTTCCCTAAGGGTACCCCTAGGGAAAATCACCATAATCGAAAAATCATAAAAAGTGGTGAAATTTTGGATCCGAGTCCAATAATTCGGGAAAACTTGATCGGAATAGCTACTGGGAGCTTGCCGGTCACAACGCGTCGAGAATTGGCTTCGTCGGGATCTGACGAATTTTTACGGATTTCCCTAGGGGTACCCTTAGGAAAAATCACCAGAATCGAAAAATCGTAAAAAGTGGTGAAATTTTTGATCGGAGTCCAATAATTCGGGAAAACTTGATCGGAATAGCTACTGGGAGCTTGCCGGTCACAACGCGTCGAGAATTGGCTTCGTCGGGATCTGACGAATTTTTACGGATTTCCCTAGGGGTACCCCTAGGGAAAATCACAAGAATCGAAAAATCATAATATGTGGTGAAATTTTTGATCCGAGTCAAATAATTCGGGAAAACTTGATCGGAATAGCTACTGGGATCTTGCCGGTCACAACGCGTCGAGAATTGGCTTCGTCAGGATCTGACGAATTTTTACGGATTTCCCTAGGGGTACCCCTAGGAAAAATCACCAGAATCGAAAAATCGTAAAAAGTGGTGAAATTTTGGATCCGAGTCCAATAATTCGGGAAAACTTGATCGGAATAGCTACTGGGAGCTTGCCGGTCTCAACGAGTCGAGAATTGGCTTCGTCGGGATCTGACGAATTTTTACGGATTTCCCTAGGGGTACCCCTAGGAAAAATCACCAGAATCGAAAAATCGTAAAAAGTGGTGAAATTTTTGATCCGAGTCCAATAATTCGGGAAAACTTGATCGGAATAGCTACTGGGAGCTTGCCGGTCACAACGCGTCGAGAATTGGCTTCGTCGGGATCTGACGAATTTTTACGGATTTCCCTAGGGGTACCCCTAGGGAAAATCACCAGAATCGAGAAATCGTAAAAAGTGGTGAAATTTTGGATCCGAGTCCAATAATTCGGGAAAACTTGATCAGAATAGCTACTGGGAGCTTGCCGGTCAAAACGCGTCGAGAATTGGCTTCGTCGGGATCTGACGAATTTTTACGGATTTTCCTAGGGGTACCCCTAGGGAAAATCACCAGAATCGAAAAATCGTAATATGTGGTGAAATTTTTGATCCGAGTCCAATAATTCGGGAAAACTTGATCGGAATAGCTACTGGGAGCTTGCCGGTCACAACGCGTCGAGAATTGGCTTCGTCGGGATCTGACGAATTTTTACGGATTTCCTTAGGGGTACCCCTAGGGAAAATCACCATAATCGAAAAATCGTAAAAAGTGGTGAAATTTTTGATCCGAGTCCAATAATTCGGGAAAACTTGATCGGAATAGCTACTGGGAGCTTGCCGGTCACAACGCGTCGAGAATTGGCTTCGTCGGGATCTGACGAATTTTTACGGATTTCCTTAGGGATACCCCAAGGGAAAATCACCATAATCGAAAAATCGTAAAAAGTGGTGAAATTTTGGATCCTAGTCCAATAATTCGGGAAAACTTGATCGGAATAGCTACTGGAAGCTTGCCGGTCACAACGCGTCGAGAATTGGTTTCGTCAGAATTTTTACGGATTTCCCTAGGGGTACCCCTAGGAAAAATCACCAGAATCGAAAAATCGTAAAAAGTGGTGAAATTTTGGATCCGAGTCCAATAATTCGGGAAAACTTGATCGGAATAGCTACTGGGAGCTTGCCGGTCAGAACGCGTCGAGAATTGGCTTCGTCGGGAACTGACGAATTTTTACGGATTTCCCTAGGGGTACCCCTAGGAAAAATCACCAGAATCAAAAAATCATAAAAAGTGGTGAAATTTTTGATCCGAGTCCAATAACTCGGAAAAACTTGATCGGAATAGCTACTGGGAGCTTGCCGGTAACAACGCGTCGAGAATTGGTTTCGTCGGGATCTGACGAATTTTTACGGATTTCCCTAGGGGTACCCCTTGGGAAAATCACAGAATCGAAAGATCGTAAAAAGTTGTGAAATTTTGGATCCGAGTCCAATAATTCGGGAAAACTTTATCGGAATAGCTACTGGGAGCTTGCCGGTCACAACGCGTCGAGAATTAGCTTCGTCGGGATCTGACGAATTTTTACGGATTTCCCTAGGGGTACCCCTAGGGAAAATCACCAGAATCGAAAAATCGTAAAAAGTAGTGAAATTTTGGATCCGAGTCCAATAATTCGGGAAAACTTAATCGGAATAGCTACTGGGAGCTTACCGGTCACAACTCGTCGAGAATTGGCTTCGTCAGGAACTGACGAATTTTTACGGATTTCCCTAGGGGTACCCCTAGGAAAAATCACCAGAATCAAAAAATCGTAAAAAGTGGTGAAATTTTGGATCCGAGTCCAATAATTCGTGAAAACTTGATCGGAATAGCTACTGATAGCTTTCCGGTCACAACGCGTCGAGAATTGGCTTCGTCGGGATCTGACGAATTTTTACGGATTTTCCTAGGGGTACCCCAAGGGAAAATCACCAGAATCGAAAAATCGTAAAAAGTGGTGAAATTTTGGATCCGAGTCAAATAATTCGGGAAAACTTGATCGGAATAGCTATTGGGAGCTTGCCGGTAACAACGCGTCGAGAATTGGCTTCGTCGGTATCTGACGAATTTTTACGGATTTCCCTAGGGGTACCCCTAGGGAAAATCACAGAATCAAAAAATCGTAAAAAGTTGTGAAATTTTGGATCCGAGTCCAATAATTCAGGAAAACTTGATCGGAATAGCTACTGGGAGCTTGCCGGTCACAACGCGTCGAGAATTGGCTTCGTCGGGATCTGACGAATTTTTACGAATTTCCCTAGGGGTACCCCTAGGGAAAATCACCAGAATCGAAAAATCGTAAAAAGTGGTGAAATTTTGGATCCGAGTCCAATAATTCTGGAAAACTTGATCGGAATAGCTACTGGAAGCTTGCCGGTCACAACGCGTCGAGAATTGGCTTCGTCAGAATTTTTACGGATTTCCCTAGGGGTACCCCTAGGGAAAATCACCAGAATCGAAAAATCGTAAAAAGTGGTGAAATTTTGGATCCGAGTCCAATAATTCGGGAAAACTTGATCGGAATAGCTACTGGAAGCTTGCCGGTCAGAACGCGTCGAGAATTGGCTTCGTCGGGAACAGACGAATTTTTACGGATTTCCCTAGGGGTACCCCTAGGGAAAATCACCAGAATCGAAAAATCGTAAAAAGTGGTGAAATTTTGGATCCGAGTCCAATAATTCGGGAAAACTTGATCGGAATAGCTACTGGGAGCTTGCCGGTCTCAACGAGTCGAGAATTGGCTTCGTTGGGATCTGACGAATTTTTACGGATTTCCCTAAGGGTACCCCTAGGAAAAATCACCAGAATCGAAAAATCGTAAAAAGTGGTGAAATTTTTGATCCGAGTCCAATAATTCGGGAAAACTTGATCAGAATAGCTACTGGGAGCTTGCCGGTCACAACGCGTCGAGAATTGGCTTCGTCGGGATCTGACGAATTTTTACGAATTTCCCAAGGGGTACCCCTAGGGAAAATCACCAGAATCGAAAAATCGTAAAAAGTGGTGAAATTTTGGATCCGAGTCCAATAATTCGGGAAAACTTGATCGGAATAGCTACTGGAAGCTTGCCGGTCACAACGCGTCGAGAATTTGCTTCGTCGGAATTTTTACGGATTTCCCTAGGGGTACCCCTAGGGAAAATCACCAGAATCGAAAAATCGTAAAAAGTGGTGAAATTTTGGATCCGAGTCCAATAATTCGGGAAAACTTGATCGGAATAGCTACTGGGAGCTTGCCGGTCACAACGCGTCGAGAATTGGCTCCGTCGGGATCTGACGAATTTTTACGGATTTCCCTAGGGGTACCCCTAGGGAAAATCACCAGAATCGAAAAATCGTAAAAAGTGGTGAAATTTTGGATCCGAGTCCAATAATTCGGGAAAACTTGATCGGAATAGCTACTGGGAGCTTGCCGATCACAACGAGTCGAGAATTGGCTTCGTCGGGATCTGACAAATTTTTACGGATTTCCCTATGGGTACCCCTAGGGAAAATCACAAGAATCGAAAAATCGTAAAAAGTGGTGAAATTTTAGATCCGAGTCCAATAATTCGGAAAAAATTGATCGGAATAGCTACTGGGAGCTTACCGGTCACAACGCGTTGAGAATTGGCTTCGTCGGGATCTTACGAATTTTTACGGATTTCCCTAGGGGTACCCCTAGGAAAAATCACCAGAATTGAAAAATCATAAAAAGTGGTGAAATTTTGGATCCGAGTCCAATAATTCGGGAACACTTGATCGGAATAACTACTGGAAGCTTGCCGGTCACAACGCGTCGAGAATTGGCTTCGTCAGAATTTTTACGGATTTCCCTAGGGGTACCCCTAGGGAAAATCACCAGAATCGAAAAATCGTAAAAAGTGATTAAATTTTGGATCCGAGTCCAATAATTCGGGAAAACTTGATCGGAATAGCTACTGGGAGCTTGCCGGCCACAACGCGTCGAGAATTGGCTTCGTCAGAATTTTTACGGATTTCCCTAGGGGTACCCCTTGGGAAAATCACCAGAATCGAAAAATCGTAAAAAGTGGTGAAATTTTGGATCCGAGTCCAATAATTCGGGAAAACTTGATCGGAATAGCTACTGGGAGCTTGCCGGTCACAACGAGTCGAGAATTGGCTTCGTCGGGATCTGACGAATTTTTACGGATTTCCCTAGGGGTACCCCTAGGAAAAATCACCAGAATCGAAAAATCGTAAAAAGTGGTGAAATTTTTTATCCGAGTCCAATAATTCGGGAAAACTTGATCGGAATAGCTACTGGGAGCTTGCCGGTCACAACGCGTCGAGAATTGGCTTCGTCAGAATTTTTACGGATTTCCCTAGGGGTACCCCTAGCGAAAATCACCAGAATCGAAAAATCGTAAAAAGTGATGAAATTTTGGATCCGAGTCCAATAATTCGGGAAAACTTGATAGGAATAGCTACTGGGAGCTTGCCGGCCACAACGCATCGAGAATTGGTTTCGTCAGAATTTTTACGGATTTCCCTAGGGGTACCCCTAGGGAAAATCACCAGAATCGAAAAATCGTAAAAAGTGGTGAAATTTTGGATCCGAGTCCAATAATTCGGGAAAACTTGATCGGAATAGCTACTGGGAGCTTGCCGGTCTCAACGAGCCGAGAATTGGCTTCGTCTGGATCTGACGAATTTTTACGGATTTCCCTAGGGGTACCCCTAGGAAAAATCACCAGAATCGAAAAATCGTAAAAAGTGGTGAAATTTTTGATCCGAGTCCAAAAATTCGGGAAAACTTGATCGGAATAGCTACTGGGAGCTTGCCGGTCACAACGCGTCGAGAATTGGCTTCGTCGGGATCTGACGAATTTTTACGGATTTCCCTAGGGGTACCCCTAGGAAAAATCACCAGAATTGAAAAATCGTAAAAAGTGGTGAAATTTTGGATCCGAGTCCAATAAGTCGGGAACACTTGATCGGAATAGCTACTGGAAGCTTGCCGGTCACAACGCGTCGAGAATTGGCTTCGTCAGAATTTTTACGGATTTCCCTAGGGGTACCCCTAGGGAAAATCACCAGAATCGAAAAATCGTAAAAAGTGATTAAATTTTGGATCCGAGTCCAATAATTCGGGAAAACTTGATCGGAATAGCTACTGGGAGCTTGCCGGCCACAACGCGTCGAGAATTGGCTTCGTCAGAATTTTTACGGATTTCCCTAGGGGTACCCCTTGGGAAAATCACCAGAATCGAAAAATCGTAAAAAGTGGTGAAATTTTGGATCCGAGTCCAATAATTCGGGAAAACTTGATCGGAATAGCTACTGGGAGCTTGCCGGTCACAACGAGTCGAGAATTGGCTTCGTCGGGATCTGACGAATTTTTACGGATTTCCCTAGGGGTACCCCTAGGAAAAATCACCAGAATCGAAAAATCGTAAAAAGTGGTGAAATTTTTGATCCGAGTCCAATAATTCGGGAAAACTTGATCGGAATAGCTACTGGGAGCTTGCCGGTCACAACGCGTCGAGAATTGGCTTCGTCAGAATTTTTACGGATTTCCCTAGGGGTACCCCTAGCGAAAATCACCAGAATCGAAAAATCGTAAAAAGTGATGAAATTTTGGATCCGAGTCCAATAATTCGGGAAAACTTGATAGGAATAGCTACTGGGAGCTTGCCGGCCACAACGCGTCGAGAATTGGTTTCGTCAGAATTTTTACGGATTTCCCTAGGGGTACCCCTAGGGAAAATCACCAGAATCGAAAAATCGTAAAAAGTGGTGAAATTTTGGATCCGAGTCCAATAATTCGGGAAAACTTGATCGGAATAGCTACTGGGAGCTTGCCGGTCTCAACGAGCCGAGAATTGGCTTCGTCTGGATCTGACGAATTTTTACGGATTTCCCTAGGGGTACCCCTAGGAAAAATCACCAGAATCGAAAAATCGTAAAAAGTGGTGAAATTTTTGATCCGAGTCCAAAAATTCGGGAAAACTTGATCGGAATAGCTACTGGGAGCTTGCCGGTCACAACGCGTCGAGAATTGGCTTCGTCGGGATCTGACGAATTTTTACGGATTTCCCTAGGGGTACCCCTAGGAAAAATCACCAGAATTGAAAAATCGTAAAAAGTGGTGAAATTTTGGATCCGAGTCCAATAAGTCGGGAACACTTGATCGGAATAGCTA
This sequence comes from Excoecaria cochinchinensis, assembly GCA_947683425.1. Taxonomy (NCBI): domain Eukaryota; kingdom Viridiplantae; phylum Streptophyta; class Magnoliopsida; order Malpighiales; family Euphorbiaceae; genus Excoecaria; species Excoecaria cochinchinensis. The sequence goes on from CANTUQ010000318.1 coordinate 145,814, forward strand.
CTGGAAGCTTGCCGGTCACAACGCGTCGAGAATTGGCTTCGTCAGAATTTTTACGGATTTTCCTAGGGGTACCCCTAGGGAAAATCACCAGAATCGAAAAATCGTAAAAAGTGATGAAATTTTGGATCCGAGTCCAATAATTCGGGAAAACTTAATCGGAATAGCTACTGGGAGCTTGCCGGCCACAACGCGTCGAGAATTGGCTTCGTCAGAATTTTTACGGATTTCCCTAGGGGTACCCCTAGGGAAAATCACCAGAATCGAAAAATCGTAAAAAGTGGTGAAATTTTGGATCCGAGTCCAATAATTCGGGAAAACTTGATCGGAATAGCTACTGGGAGCTTGCCGGTCTCAACGAGTCGAGAATTGGCTTCGTCGGGATCTGACGAATTTTTACGGATTTCCCTAGGGGTACCCCTAGGAAAAATCACCAGAATCGAAAAATCGTAAAAAGTGGTGAAATTTTTGATCCGAGTCCAAAAATTCGGGAAAACTTGATCGGAATAGCTACTGGGAGCTTGCCGGTCACAACGCGTCGAGAATTGGCTTCGTCGGGATCTGACGAATTTTTACGGATTTCCCTAGGGGTACCCCTAGGGAAAATCACCAGAATCGAAAAATCGTAAAAAGTGGTGAAATTTTGGATCCGAGTCCAATAATTCGGGAAAACTTGATCGGAATAGCTACTGGGAGCTTGCCGGTCACAACGCGTCGAGAATTGGCTTCGTCGGGATCTGACGAATTTTTACGGATTTCCCTAGGGGTACCCCTAGGGAAAATCACTAGAATCGAAAAATCGTAAAAAGTGGTGAAATTTTGGATCCGAGTCCAATAATTCGGGAAAACTTGATCGGAATAGCTACTGGGAGCTTGCCGATCACAACGAGTCGAGAATTGGCTTCGTCGGGATCTGACAAATTTTTACGGATTTCCCTATGGGTACCCCTAGGGAAAATCACAAGAATCGAAAAATCGTAAAAAGTGGTGAAATTTTAGATCTGAGTCCAATAATTCGGAAAAACTTGATCGGAATAGCTACTGGGAGCTTATCGGTCACAACGCGTTGAGAATTGGCTTCGTCGGGATCTAACGAATTTTTACGGATTTCCCTAGGGGTACCCCTAGGAAAAATCACCAGAATTGAAAAATCATAAAAAGTGGTGAAATTTTGGATCCGAGTCCAATAATTCGGGAACACTTGATCGGAATAACTACTGGAAGCTTGCCGGTCATAACGCGTCGAGAATTGGCTTCGTCAGAATTTTTACGGATTTCCCTAGGGGTACCCCTAGAGAAAATCACCAGAATCGAAAAATCGTAAAAAGTGATGAAATTTTGGATCCGAGTCCAATAATTCGGGAAAACTTGATAGGAATAGCTACTGGGAGCTTGCCGGCCACAACGCGTCGAGAATTGGTTTCGTCAGAATTTTTACGGATTTCCCTAGGGGTACCCCTAGGGAAAATCACCAGAATCGAAAAATCGTAAAAAGTGGTGAAATTTTGGATCCGAGTCCAATAATTCGGGAAAAATTGATCGGAATAGCTACTGGGAGCTTGCCGGTCTCAACGAGTCGAGAATTGGCTTCGTCTGGATCTGACGAATTTTTACGGATTTCCCTAGGGGTACCCCTAGGAAAAATCACCAGAATCGAAAAATCGTAAAAAGTGGTGAAATTTTTGATCCGAGTCCAAAAATTCGGGAAAACTTGATCGGAATAGCTACTGGGAGCTTGCCGGTCACAACGCGTCGAGAATTGGCTTCGTCGGGATCTGACGAATTTTTACGGATTTCCCTAGGGGTACCCCTAGGAAAAATCACCAGAATTGAAAAATCGTAAAAAGTGGTGAAATTTTGGATCCGAGTCCAATAAGTCGGGAACACTTGATCGGAATAGCTACTGGAAGCTTGCCGGTCACAACGCGTCGAGAATTGGCTTCGTCAGAATTTTTACGGATTTCCCTAGGGGTACCCCTAGGGAAAATCACCAGAATCGAAAAATCGTAAAAAGTGATTAAATTTTGGATCCGAGTCCAATAATTCGGGAAAACTTGATCGGAATAGCTACTGGGAGCTTGCCGGCCACAACGCGTCGAGAATTGGCTTCGTCAGAATTTTTACGGATTTCCCTAGGGGTACCCCTTGGGAAAATCACCAGAATCGAAAAATCGTAAAAAGTGGTGAAATTTTGGATCCGAGTCCAATAATTCGGGAAAACTTGATCGGAATAGCTACTGGGAGCTTGCCGGTCACAACGAGTCGAGAATTGGCTTCGTCGGGATCTGACGAATTTTTACGGATTTCCCTAGGGGTACCCCTAGGAAAAATCACCAGAATCGAAAAATCGTAAAAAGTGGTGAAATTTTTGATCCGAGTCCAATAATTCGGGAAAACTTGATCGGAATAGCTACTGGGAGCTTGCCGGTCACAACGCGTCGAGAATTGGCTTCGTCAGAATTTTTACGGATTTCCCTAGGGGTACCCCTAGCGAAAATCACCAGAATCGAAAAATCGTAAAAAGTGATGAAATTTTGGATCCGAGTCCAATAATTCGGGAAAACTTGATAGGAATAGCTACTGGGAGCTTGCCGGCCACAACGCGTCGAGAATTGGTTTCGTCAGAATTTTTACGGATTTCCCTAGGGGTACCCCTAGGGAAAATCACCAGAATCGAAAAATCGTAAAAAGTGGTGAAATTTTGGATCCGAGTCCAATAATTCGGGAAAACTTGATCGGAATAGCTACTGGGAGCTTGCCGGTCTCAACGAGCCGAGAATTGGCTTCGTCTGGATCTGACGAATTTTTACGGATTTCCCTAGGGGTACCCCTAGGAAAAATCACCAGAATCGAAAAATCGTAAAAAGTGGTGAAATTTTTGATCCGAGTCCAAAAATTCGGGAAAACTTGATCGGAATAGCTACTGGGAGCTTGCCGGTCACAACGCGTCGAGAATTGGCTTCGTCGGGATCTGACGAATTTTTACGGATTTCCCTAGGGGTACCCCTAGGAAAAATCACCAGAATTGAAAAATCGTAAAAAGTGGTGAAATTTTGGATCCGAGTCCAATAAGTCGGGAACACTTGATCGGAATAGCTACTGGAAGCTTGCCGGTCACAACGCGTCGAGAATTGGCTTCGTCAGAATTTTTACGGATTTTCCTAGGGGTACCCCTAGGGAAAATCACCAGAATCGAAAAATCGTAAAAAGTGATGAAATTTTGGATCCGAGTCCAATAATTCGGGAAAACTTAATCGGAATAGCTACTGGGAGCTTGCCGGCCACAACGCGTCGAGAATTGGCTTCGTCAGAATTTTTACGGATTTCCCTAGGGGTACCCCTAGGGAAAATCACCAGAATCGAAAAATCGTAAAAAGTGGTGAAATTTTGGATCCGAGTCCAATAATTCGGGAAAACTTGATCGGAATAGCTACTGGGAGCTTGCCGGTCTCAACGAGTCGAGAATTGGCTTCGTCGGGATCTGACGAATTTTTACGGATTTCCCTAGGGGTACCCCTAGGAAAAATCACCAGAATCGAAAAATCGTAAAAAGTGGTGAAATTTTTGATCCGAGTCCAAAAATTCGGGAAAACTTGATCGGAATAGCTACTGGGAGCTTGCCGGTCACAACGCGTCGAGAATTGGCTTCGTCGGGATCTGACGAATTTTTACGGATTTCCCTAGGGGTACCCCTAGGGAAAATCACCAGAATCGAAAAATCGTAAAAAGTGGTGAAATTTTGGATCCGAGTCCAATAATTCGGGAAAACTTGATCGGAATAGCTACTGGGAGCTTGCCGGTCACAACGCGTCGAGAATTGGCTTCGTCGGGATCTGACGAATTTTTACGGATTTCCCTAGGGGTACCCCTAGGGAAAATCACTAGAATCGAAAAATCGTAAAAAGTGGTGAAATTTTGGATCCGAGTCCAATAATTCGGGAAAACTTGATCGGAATAGCTACTGGGAGCTTGCCGATCACAACGAGTCGAGAATTGGCTTCGTCGGGATCTGACAAATTTTTACGGATTTCCCTATGGGTACCCCTAGGGAAAATCACAAGAATCGAAAAATCGTAAAAAGTGGTGAAATTTTAGATCTGAGTCCAATAATTCGGAAAAACTTGATCGGAATAGCTACTGGGAGCTTATCGGTCACAACGCGTTGAGAATTGGCTTCGTCGGGATCTAACGAATTTTTACGGATTTTCCTAGGGGTACCCCTAGGAAAAATCACCAGAATTGAAAAATCATAAAAAGTGGTGAAATTTTGGATCCGAGTCCAATAATTCGGGAACACTTGATCGGAATAACTACTGGAAGCTTGCCGGTCATAACGCGTCGAGAATTGGCTTCGTCAGAATTTTTACGGATTTCCCTAGGGGTACCCCTAGAGAAAATCACCAGAATCGAAAAATCGTAAAAAGTGATGAAATTTTGGATCCGAGTCCAATAATTCGGGAAAACTTGATAGGAATAGCTACTGGGAGCTTGCCGGCCACAACGCGTCGAGAATTGGTTTCGTCAGAATTTTTACGGATTTCCCTAGGGGTACCCCTAGGGAAAATCACCAGAATCGAAAAATCGTAAAAAGTGGTGAAATTTTGGATCCGAGTCCAATAATTCGGGAAAAATTGATCGGAATAGCTACTGGGAGCTTGCCGGTCTCAACGAGTCGAGAATTGGCTTCGTCTGGATCTGACGAATTTTTACGGATTTCCCTAGGGGTACCCCTAGGAAAAATCACCAGAATCGAAAAATCGTAAAAAGTGGTGAAATTTTTGATCCGAGTCCAAAAATTCGGGAAAACTTGATCGGAATAGCTACTGGGAGCTTGCCGGTCACAACGCGTCGAGAATTGGCTTCGTCGGGATCTGACGAATTTTTACGGATTTCCCTAGGGGTACCCCTAGGAAAAATCACCAGAATTGAAAAATCGTAAAAAGTGGTGAAATTTTGGATCCGAGTCCAATAAGTCGGGAACACTTGATCGGAATAGCTACTGGAAGCTTGCCGGTCACAACGCGTCGAGAATTGGCTTCGTCAGAATTTTTACGGATTTTCCTAGGGGTACCCCTAGGGAAAATCACCAGAATCGAAAAATCGTAAAAAGTGATGAAATTTTGGATCCGAGTCCAATAATTCGGGAAAACTTAATCGGAATAGCTACTGGGAGCTTGCCGGCCACAACGCGTCGAGAATTGGCTTCGTCAGAATTTTTACGGATTTCCCTAGGGGTACCCCTAGGGAAAATCACCAGAATCGAAAAATCGTAAAAAGTGATGAAATTTTGGATCCGAGTCCAATAATTCGGGAAAACTTAATCGGAATAGCTACTGGGAGCTTACCGGCCACAACGCGTCGAGAATTGGCTTCGTCAGAATTTTTACGGATTTCCCTAGAGGTACCCCTAGGGAAAATCACCAGAATCGAAAAATCGTAAAAAGTGGTGAAATTTTGGATCCGAGTCCAATAATTCGGGAAAACTTGATCGGAATAGCTACTGGGAGCTTGCCGGTCTCAACGAGTCGAGAATTGGATTCGTCGGGATCTGACGAATTTTTACGGATTTCCCTAGGGGTACCCCTAGGAAAAATCACCAGAATCGAAAAATCGTAAAAAGTGGTGAAATTTTTGATCCGAGTCCAAAAATTCGGGAAAACTTGATCGGAATAGCTACTGGGAGCTTGCCGGTCACAACGCGTCGAGAATTGGCTTCGTCGGGATCTGACGAATTTTTACGGATTTCCCTAGGGGTACCCTTAGGGAAAATCACCAGAATCGAAAAATCGTAAAAAGTGGTGAAATTTTGGATCCGAGTCCAATAATTCGGGAAAACTTGATCGGAATAGCTACTGGAAGCTTGCCGGTCACAACGAGTCAAGAATTTGCTTCGTCGGAATTTTTACGGATTTCCCTAGGGGTACCCCTAGGGAAAATCACCAGAATCGAAAAATCGTAAAAAGTGGTGAAATTTTGGATCCGAGTCCAATAATTCGGGAAAACTTGATCGAAATAGCTACTGGGAGCTTGCCGGTCACAACGCGTCGAGAATTGGCTTCGTCGGGATCTGACGAATTTTTACGGATTTTCCTAGGGGTACCCCTAGGGAAAATCACCAGAATGGAAAAATCGTAAAAAGTGGTGAAATTTTGGATCCGAGTCCAATAATTCGGGAAAACTTGATCGGAATAGCTACTGGGAGCTTGCCGATCACAACGAGTCGAGAATTGACTTCGTCGGGATCTGACAAATTTTTACGGATTTCCCTATGGGTACCCCTAGGGAAAATCACAAGAATCGAAAAATCGTAAAAAGTGGTGAAATTTTAGATCCGAGTCCAATAATTCGGAAAAACTTGATCGGAATAGCTACTGGGAGCTTGCCGGTCACAACGCGTTGAGAATTGGCTTCGTCGGGATCTAACGAATTTTTACGGATTTCCCTAGGGGTACCCCTAGGAAAAATCACCAGAATTGAAAAATCGTAAAAAGTGGTGAAATTTTGGATCCGAGTCCAATAATTCGGGAACACTTGATCGGAATAACTACTGGAAGCTTGCCGGTCACAACGCGTCGAGAATTGGCTTCGTCAGAATTTTTCGGATTTCCCTAGGGGTACCCCTAGGGAAAATCACCAGAATCGAAAAATCGTAAAAAGTGATGAAATTTTGGATCCGAGTCCAATAATTCGGGAAAACTTGATCGGAATATCTACTGGGAGCTTGCCGGCCACAACGCGTCGAGAATTGGCTTCGTCAGAATTTTTACGGATTTCCCTAGGGGTACCCCTTGGGAAAATCACCAGAATCGAAAAATCGTAAAAAGTGGTGAAATTTTGGATCCGAGTCCAATAATTCGGGAAAACTTGATCGGAATAGCTACTGGGAGCTTGCCGGTCACAACGAGTGGAGAATTGGCTTCGTCGGGATCTGACGAATTTTTACGGATTTCCCTAGGGGTACCCCTAGGAAAAATCACCAGAATCGAAAAATCGTAAAAAGTGGTGAAATTTTTGATCCGAGTCCAATAATTCGGGAAAACTTGATCGGAATAGCTACTGGGAGCTTGCCGGTCACAACGCGTCGAGAATTGGCTTCGTCAGAATTTTTACGGATTTCCCTAGGGGTACCCCTAGCGAAAATCACCAGAATCGAAAAATCGTAAAAAGTGATGAAATTTTGGATCCGAGTCCAATAATTCGGGAAAACTTGATCGGAATAGCTACTGGGAGCTTGCCGGCCACAACGCGTCGAGAATTGGCTTCGTCAGAATTTTTACGGATTTCCCTAGGGGTACCCCTAGGGAAAATCACCAGAATCGAAAAATCGTAAAAAGTGGTGAAATTTTGGATCCGAGTGCAATAATTCGGGAAAACTTGATCGGAATAGCTACTGGGAGCTTGCCGGCCACAACGCGTCGAGAATTGGCTTCGTCAGAATTTTTACGGATTTTCCTAGGGGTACCCCTAGGGAAAATCACCAGAATCGAAAAATCGTAAAAAGTGGTGAAATTTTGGATCCGAGTCCAATAATTCGGGAAAACTTGATCGGAATAGCTACTGGAAGCTTGCCGGTCACAACGAGTCGAGAATTGGCTTCGTCGGGATCTGACGAATTTTTACGGATTTCCCTAGGGGTACCCCTAGGAAAAATCACCAGAATCGAAAAATCGTAAAAAGTGGTGAAATTTTGGATCCGAGTCCAATAATTCGGGAAAACTTGATCGGAATAGCTACTGGAAGCTTGCCGGTCACAACGAGTCGAGAATTGGCTTCGTCGGGATCTGACGAATTTTTACGGATTTCCCTAGGGGTACCCCTAGGAAAAATCACCAGAATCGAAAAATCGTAAAAAGTGGTGAAATTTTTTATCCGAGTCCAATAATTCGGGAAAACTTGATCGGAATAGCTACTGGGAGCTTGCCGGTCACAACGCGTCGAGAATTGGATTCGTCAGAATTTTTACGGATTTCCCTAGGGGTACCCCTAGCGAAAATCACCAGAATCGAAAAATCGTAAAAAGTGATGAAATTTTGGATCCGAGTCCAATAATTCGGGAAAACTTGATCGGAATAGCTACTGGGAGCTTGCCGGTCACAACGAGTCGAGAATTGGATTCGTCGAGATCTGACGAATTTTGGTCACAACGCGTCGAGAATTGGATTCGTCGGGATCTAACGAATTTTTACGGATTTTCCTAGGGGTACCCCAAGGAAAAATCACCAGAATTGAAAAATCGTAAAAAGTGGTGAAATTTTGGATCCGAGTCCAACAATTCGGGAAAACTTGATCGGAATAGCTACGGGAAGCATGCCGGTCACAACGCATCGAGAATTTGCTTTGTCGGAATTTTTACGGATTTTCCTAGGGGTACCCCGAGGGAAAATCACCAGAATCGAAAAATCGTAAAAAGTGGTAAAATTTTAGATCCGAGTCCAATAATTCGGGAAAACTTGATCGGAATAGCTACTGGGAGCTTGTCAGTCACAACGCGTCGAGAATTGGCTTCGTCGGGAACTGACGAATTTTTACGGATTTCCCTAGGGGTACCCCTAGGGAAAATCACCAGAATCGAAAAATCGTAAAAAGTGGTGAAATTTTGGATCCGTGTCCAATAATTCGTGAAAACTTGATCGGAATAGCTACTGATAGCTTGCCGGTCACAATGCGTCGAGAATTAGCTTCGTCGGGATCTGACGAATTTTGTCTGATTTTCCTAGGGGTACCCCTAGGGAAAATCACCAGAATCGAAAAATCGTAAAAAGTGGTGAAATTTTGGATTCGAGTCCAATAATTCGGGAAAACTTGATCGGAATAGCTACTGGTAGCTTGCCGGTCACAACGCGTCGAGAATTGGCTTCGTCGGAATTTTTACGAATTTCCCTAGGGGTACCCATAGGGAAAATCACAGAATCGAAAAATCGTAAAAAGTGGTGAAATTTTTGATCCGAGTCCAATAATTCGGGAAAACTTGATCGGAATAGCTACTGGGAGCTTGCCGGTCAAAATGCGTCGAGAATTGGATTCGTCGGGATCTGACGAATTTTTACGGATTTCCCTATGGGTACCCCTAGGGAAAATCACCAGAATCGAAAAATCGTAAAAAGTGGTGAAATTTTGGATCCGAGTCCAATAATTCGGGAAAACTTGATCGGAATAGCTACTGGGAGCTTGTCGGTCACAACACGTTGAGAATTGGCTTCGTCAGAATTTTTACGGATTTCCCTGGGGGTACCCCTAGGGAAAATCACCAGAATCGAAAATCGTAAAAAGTGGTGAAATTTTGGATCCGAGTCAAATAATTCGTGAAAACTTGATCGGAATAGCTACTGATAGCTTGCCGGTCACAACGCGTCGAGAATTAGCTTCGTCGGGATCTGACGAATTTTTTCGGATTTTCCGAGGGGTACCCCTAGGGAAAATCACCAAAATCGAAAAATCGTAAAAAGTGGTGAAATTTTGGATCCGAGTCCAATAATTCGGGAAAACTTGATCGGAATAGCTACTGGGAGCTTGCCGGTCACAACGCGTCGAGAATTGGCTTCGTCGGAATTTTTACGGATTTCCCTAGGGGTACCCCTAGGGAAAATCAAAGAATTGAAAAATCGTAAAAAGTTGTGAAATTTTGGATCCGAGTCCAATAATTCGGGAAAAGTTGATCGGAATAGCTACTGGGAACTTGCCGGTTATAACGCGTCGAGAATTGGCTTCGTCGGGATCTGACGAATTTTTACGGATTTCCCTAGGGGTACCCCTAGGAAAAATCACCAGAATCGAAAAATCGTAAAAATTGGTGAAATTTTGGATCCGAGTCCAATAATTCGGGAAAACTTATTCGGAATAGCTACTGGGAGCTTGCCGGTCACAACGCGTCGAGAATTGGCTTCGTCGGGATCTGACGAATTTTTACGGATTTCCCTAGGGGTACCCCTAGGGAAAATCACCAGAATCGAAAAATCGTAAAAAGTGGTGAAATTTTGGATCCGAGTCCAATAATTCGGGAAAACTTGATCGGAATAGCTACTGGGAGCTTGCCGGTCACAACGCGTCGAGAATTGGATTCGTCAGAATTTTTACGGATTTCCCTAGGGGTACCCCTAGCGAAAATCACCAGAATCGAAAAATCGTAAAAAGTGATGAAATTTTGGATCCGAGTCCAATAATTCGGGAAAACTTGATCGGAATAGCTACTGGGAGCTTGCCGGTCACAACGAGTCGAGAATTGGATTCGTCGAGATCTGACGAATTTTGGTCACAACGCGTCGAGAATTGGATTCGTCGGGATCTAACGAATTTTTACGGATTTCCCTAGGGGTACCCCTAGGGAAAATCACCAGAATTGAAAAATCGTAAAAAGTGGTGAAATTTTGGATCCGAGTCCAACAATTCGGGAAAACTTGATCGGAATAGCTACTGGAAGCATGCCGGTCACAACGCATCGAGAATTTGCTTCGTCGGAATTTTTACGGATTTTCCTAGGGGTACCCCGAGGGAAAATCACCAGAATTGAAAAATCGTAAAAAGTGGTGAAATTTTGGATCCGAGTCCAATAATTCGGGAAAACTTGATCAGAATAGCTACTGGGAGCTTGCCAGCCACAACGCGTCGAGAATTGGCTTCGTCAGAATTTTTACGGATTTTCCTAGGGGTACCCCTAGGAAAAATCACCAGAATCGAAAAATCGTAAAAAGTGGTGAAATTTTGGATCCGAGTCCAATAATTCGGGAAAACTTGATCGGAATAGCTACTGGGAGCTTGCCGGTCACAACGAGTCGAGAATTGGCTTCGTCGGGATCTGACGAATTTTTACGGATTTCCCTAGGGGTACCCCTAGGAAAAATCACCAGAATCGAAAAATCGTAAAAAGTGGTGAAATTTTGGATCCGAGTCCAATAATTCGGGAAAACTTGATCGGAATAGCTACTGGGAGCTTGCCGGTCACAACGAGTCGAGAATTGGCTTCGTCGGGATCTGACGAATTTTTACGGATTTCCCTAGGGGTACCCCTAGGAAAAATCACCAGAATCGAAAAATCGTAAAAAGTGGTGAAATTTTTGATCCGAGTCCAATAATTCGGGAAAACTTGATCGGAATAGCTACTGGGAGCTTGCCAGTCACAACGCGTCGAGAATTGGCTTCGTCGGGAACTGACGAATTTTTACGGATTTCCCTAGGGGTACCCCTTGGGAAAATCACCAGAATCGAAAAATCGTAAAAAGTGGTGAAATTTTGGATCCGTGTCCAATAATTCGTGAAAACTTGATCGGAATAGCTACTGGGAGCTTGCCGGTCACAACGCGTCGAGAATTGGCTTCGTCGGAATTTTTACGAATTTCCCTAGAGGTACCCATAGGGAAAATCACAGAATCGAAAAATCGTAAAAAGTGGTGAAATTTTTGATCCGAGTCCAATAATTCGGGAAAACTTGATCGGAATAGCTACTGGGAGCTTGCCGGTCAAAATGCGTCGAGAATTGGATTCGTCGGGATCTGACGAATTTTTACGGATTTCCCTATGGGTACCCCTAGGGAAAATCACATGAATCGAAAAATCGTAAAAAGTGGTGAAATTTTGGATCCGAGTCCAATAATTCGGGAAAACTTGATCGGAATAGCTACTGGGAGCTTGTCGGTCACAACACGTTGAGAATTGGCTTCGTCAGAATTTTTATGGATTTCCCTGGGGGTACCCCTAGGGAAAATCACCAGAATCGAAAATCGTAAAAAGTGGTGAAATTTTGGATCCGAGTCCAATAATTCGTGAAAACTTGATCGGAATAGCTACTGATAGCTTGCCGGTCACAACGCGTCGAGAATTAGCTTCGTCGGGATCTGACGAATTTTTTCGGATTTTCCGAGGGGTACCCCTAGGGAAAATCACCAAAATCGAAAAATCGTAAAAAGTGGTGAAATTTTGGATCCGAGTCCAATAATTCGGGAAAACTTGATCGGAATAGCTACTGGGAGCTTGCCGGTCACAACGCGTCGAGAATTGGCTTCGTCGGAATTTTTACGGATTTCCCTAGGGGTACCCCTAGGGAAAATCAAAGAATTGAAAAATCGTAAAAAGTTGTGAAATTTTGGATCCGAGTCCAATAATTCGGGAAAAGTTGATCGGAATAGCTACTGGGAACTTGCCGGTTATAACGCGTCGAGAATTGGCTTCGTCGGGATCTGACGAATTTTTACGGATTTCCCTAGGGGTACCCCTAGGAAAAATCACCAGAATCGAAAAATCGTAAAAATTGGTGAAATTTTGGATCCGAGTCCAATAATTCGGGAAAACTTATTCGGAATAGCTACTGGGAGCTTGCCGGTCACAACGCGTCGAGAATTGGCTTCGTCGGGATCTGACGAATTTTTACGAATTTCCCTAGGGGTACCCCTAGGGAAAATCACCAGAATCGAAAAATCGTAAAAAGTGGTGAAATTTTGGATCCGAGTCCAATAATTCGGGAAAACTTGATCGGAATAGCTACTGGGAGCTTGCCGGTCACAACGAGTCGAGAATTGGCTTCGTCGGGATCTGACGAATTTTTACGGATTTCCCTAGGGGTACCCCTAGGAAAAATCACCAGAATCGAAAAATCGTAAAAAGTGGTGAAATTTTGGATCCGAGTCCAATAATTCGGGAAAACTTGATCGGAATAGCTACTGGGAGCTTGCCGGTCACAACGCGTCGAGAATTGGCTTCGTCGGAATTTTTACGGATTTCCCTAGGGGTACCCCTAGGGAAAATCAAAGAATTGAAAAATCGTAAAAAGTTGTGAAATTTTGGATCCGAGTCCAATAATTCGGGAAAAGTTGATCGGAATAGCTACTGGGAACTTGCCGGTTATAACGCGTCGAGAATTGGCTTCGTCGGGATCTGACGAATTTTTACGGATTTCCCTAGGGGTACCCCTAGGAAAAATCACCAGAATCGAAAAATCGTAAAAATTGGTGAAATTTTGGATCCGAGTCCAATAATTCGGGAAAACTTATTCGGAATAGCTACTGGGAGCTTGCCGGTCACAACGCGTCGAGAATTGGCTACGTCGGGATCTGACGAATTTTTACGAATTTCCCTAGGGGTACCCCTAGGGAAAATCACCAGAATCGAAAAATCGTAAAAAGTGGTGAAATTTTGGATCCGAGTCCAATAATTCGGGAAAACTTGATTGGAATAGCTACTGGGAGCTTGCCGGTCACAACGCGTCGAGAATTGGCTTCGTCGGGATCTGACGAATTTTTACGGATTTTCCTAGGGTTACCCCTAGGGAAAATCACCAGAATCGAAAAATCGTAAAAAGTGGTGAAATTTCTGATCCGAGTCCAATAATTCGGGAAAACTTGATCGGAATAGCTACTGGGAGCTTGTTGGTCACAACACGTCGAGAATTGGTTTCGTCAGAATTTTTACAGATTTCCCTAGGGGTACCACTAGGGAAAATCACCAGAATCGAAAAATCGTAAAAAGTGGTGAAATTTTGGATCCGAGTGCAATAATTCGGAAAAACTTGATCGGAATAGCTAGTGGGAGCTTGCCGGTCACAACGCGTCAAGAATTGACTTCGTCAGGATCTGACGAATTTTTACGGATTTCCCTAGGGGTACCCCTAGGAAAAATCACCAGAATTGAAAAATCGTAAAAAGTGGTGAAATTTTGGATCCGAGTCCAATAATTCGGGAAAACTTGATCGGAATAGCTACTGGGAGCTTGCCGGTCACAACGCGTCGAGAATTGGCTTCGTCAGAATTTTTACGGATTTCCCTAGGGGTACCCATAGGGAAAATCACCAGAATCGAAAAATCGTAGAAAGTGGTGAAATTTTGGATCCGAGTCCAATAATTCGGGAAAACTTGATCGGAATAGCTACTGGGAGCTTGCGGGTCACAACACGTCGAGATTTGGCTTCATCAGAATTTTTACGGATTTCCCTAGGGGTAACCCTAGGGAAAATCACCAGAATCGAAAAATCATAAAAAGTGATGAAATTTTGGATCCGAGTTCAATAATTCGGGAAAACTTGATCGGAATAGCTACTAGGAGCTTGCCGGTCACAACGCGTCGAGAATTGGCTTCGTCGGGATCTGACGAATTTTTACGGATTTCCCTAGGAGTACCCCTAGGAAAAATCACCAGAATTGAAAAATCATAAAAAGTGGTGAAATTTTGGATCCGAGTCCAATAATTCGGGAAAACTTGATCGGAATAGCTACTGGAAGCTTGCCGGTCACAACGCATCGAGAATTAGCTTCGTCAGAATTTTTACGGATTTCCCTAGGGGTACCCCTAGGGAAAATCACCAGAATCGAAAAATCGTAAAAAGTGGTGAAATTTTTGATCCGAGTCTAATAATTTGGGAAAACTTGATCGGAATAGCTACTGGGAGCTTGCCGGTCACAACTCGTCGAGAATTGGCTTCGTCGGGAACTGACGAATTTTTACGGATTTCCCTAGGGGTACCCCTAGGGAAAATCACCAGAATCGAAAAATCGTAAAAAGTGGTGAAATTTTGGATCCGAGTCCAATAATTCGGGAAAACTTGCTCGGAATAGCTACTGGGAGCTTGCCGGTCACAACGCGTCGAGAATTGACTTCGTCGGGATCTGACGAATTTTTACGGATTTCCCTAGGGGTAATCTTAGGGAAAATCACCAGAATCGAAAAATCATACAAACTGGTGAAATTTTAGATCCGAGTCCAATAATTCGGGAAAACTTGATCGGAATAGCTACTGGGAGCTTGCCGGTCACAACGCGTCGAGAATTGGATTCGTCGGGATCTGACAAATTTTTACGGATTTCCCTAGGGGTACCCCTAGGGAAAATCACCAGAATCGAAAAATCATAAAAAGTGGTGAAATTTTGGATCCGAGTGCAATAATTCGGGAAAACGTGATCGGAATAGCTACTGGGAGCTTGCAGGTCACAACGCGTCGAGAATTGGCTTCGTCGGAATTTTTACGGATTTCCCTAGGGGTACCCCTAGGAAAAATCACCAGAATCGAAAAATCGTAAAAAGTGGTGAAATTTTGGATCCGAGTCCAATAATTCGGGAAAACTTGATCGGAATAGCTACTGGGAGCTTGCCGGTCACAACGCGTCAAGAATTGACTTCGTCAGGATCTGACGAATTTTTACGGATTTCCCTAGGGGTACCCCTAGGAAAAATCACCAAAATTGAAAAATCATAAAAAGTGGTGAAATTTTGGATCCGAGTCCAATAATTCGGGAAAACTTGATCGGAATAGCTACTGGGAGCTTGCCGGTCACAACGCTTCGAGAATTGGCTTCGTCAGAATTTTTACGGATTTCCCTAGGGGTACCCATAGGGAAAATCACCAGAATCGAAAAATCGTAAAAAGTGGTGAAATTTTGGATCCGAGTCCAATAATTCGGGAAAACTTGATCGGAATAGCTACTTGGAGCTTGCGGGTCACAACACGTCGAGATTTGGCTTCGTCAGAATTTTTACGGATTTCCCTAGGGGTAACCCTAGTGAAAATCACCAGAATCGAAAAATCGTAAAAAGTGATGAAATTTTGGATCCGAGTCCAATAATTCGGGAAAAC
Source organism: Excoecaria cochinchinensis (assembly GCA_947683425.1). Taxonomy (NCBI): domain Eukaryota; kingdom Viridiplantae; phylum Streptophyta; class Magnoliopsida; order Malpighiales; family Euphorbiaceae; genus Excoecaria; species Excoecaria cochinchinensis. Next base: position 161,364 of record CANTUQ010000318.1, read on the forward strand.
TTGATCGGAATAGCTACTGGGAGCTTGCCGGTCACAACGCGTCGAGAATTGGCTTCGTCGGGATCTGACGAATTTTTACGGATTTCCCTAGGAGTACCCCTAGGAAAAATCACCAGAATTGAAAAATCATAAAAAGTGGTGAAATTTTGGATCCGAGTCCAATAATTCGGGAAAACTTGATCGGAATAGCTACTGGAAGCTTGCCGGTCACAACACGTTGAGAATTAGCTTCGTCAGAATTTTTACGGATTTCCCTAGGGGTACCCCTAGGGAAAATCACCAGAATCGAAAAATCGTAAAAAGTGGTGAAATTTTTGATCCGAGTCTAATAATTCGGAAAAACTTGATCGGAATAGCTACTGGGAGCTTGCCGGTCACAACTCGTCGAGAATTGGCTTCGTCGGGAACTGACGAATTTTTACGGATTTCCCTAGGGGTACCCCTAGGGAAAATCACCAGAATCGAAAAATCGTAAAAAGTGGTGAAATTTTGGATCCGAGTCCAATAATTCGGGAAAACTTGCTCGGAATAGCTACTGGGAGCTTGCCGGTCACAACGCGTCGAGAATTGACTTCGTCGGGATCTGACGAATTTTTACGGATTTCCCTAGGGGTAACCTTAGGGAAAATCACCAGAATCGAAAAATCATAAAAACTGGTGAAATTTTGGATCCGAGTCAATTAATTCGGGAAAACTTGATCGGAATAGCTACTGGGAGCTTGCCGGTCACAACGCGTCGAGAATTGGATTCGTCGGGATCTGACGAATTTTTACGGATTTCCCTAGGGGTACCCCTAGGGAAAATCACCAGAATCGAAAAATCGTAAAAAGTGGTGAAATTTTGGATCCGAGTGCAATAATTCGGGAAAACGTGATCGGAATAGCTACTGGGAGCTTGCAGGTCACAACGCGTCGAGAATTGGCTTCGTCGGAATTTTTACGGATTTCCCTAGGGGTACCCCTAGGTAAAATCACCAGAATCGAAAAATCGTAAAAAGTTGTGAAATTTTGGATCCGAGTCCAATAATTCGGGAAAACTTGATCGGAATAGCTACTGGGAGCTTGCCGGTCACAACGAGTCGAGAATTGGCTTCGTCGGGTATGACGAATTTTTACGGATTTCCCTAGGGGGTACCCCTTGGGAAAATCACCAGAATCGAAAAATCGTAAAAAGTGGTGAAATTTTGGATCCAAGTCCAATAATTCGGGAAAACTTGATCGAAATAACTACTGGGAGCTTGCCGGTCACAACGCGTCGAGAATTGGATTCGTCGGGATCTGACGAATTTTTACGGATTTCCCTAGGGGTACCCCTAGGGAAAATCACCAGAATCGAAAAATCGTAAAAGGTGGTGAAATTTTGGATCCGAGTGCAATAATTCGGGAAAACGTGATCGGAATAGCTACTGGGAGCTTGCCGGTCACAACGCGTCGAGAATTGGCTTCGTCGGAATTTTTACGGATTTCCCTAAGGGTACCCCTAGGGAAAATCACCAGAATCGAAAAATCGTAAAAAGTGTTGAAATTTTGGATCCGAGTCCAATAATTCGGGAAAACTTTATCGTAATAGCTACTGGGAGCTTGCCGGTCACAACGAGTCGAGAATTGGCTTCGTCGGGATCAGACGAATTTTTACGGATTTCCCTAGGGGTACCCCTAGGGAAAATCACCAGAATCGAAAAATCATAAAAAGTGGTGAAATTTTGGATCTGAGTCCAATAATTCGGGAAAACTTGATCGGAATAGCTACTGGGAGCTTGCCGGTCACAACGCATCGAGAATTGGTTTCTTGGGATCTGACGAATTTTTACGGATTTTCCTAGTGGTACCCCTAGGGAAAATCACCAGAATCGAAAAATCGTAAAAAGTGATAAAATTTTGGATCCGAGTCCAATAATTCGGGAAAACTTGATCGAAACAGTTACTGGGAGCTTGCCGGTCACAACGCGTTGAGAATTGGCTTCGTCGGGATCTGATGAATTTTTACGGATTTCCATAGGGGTACCCCTAGGAAAAATCACCAGAATTGAAAAATCGTAAAAAGTGGTGAAATTTTGGATCCGAGTCCAATAATTCGGGAAAACTTGATCGGAATAGCTACTGGAAGCTTTCCGGTCACAACGCGTCGAGAATTGGCTTCGTCAGAATTTTTACGGATTTTCCTAGGGGTACCCCTAGGGAAAATCAACAGAATCGAAAAATCGTAAAAAGTGGTGAAATTTTGGATCCGAGTCCAATAATTCGGGAAAACTTGATCGGAATAGCTACTGGGAGCTTGCCGGTCACAACGCGTCGAGAATTGGCTTCGTCGGGATCTGACGAATTTTTACGGATTTTCCTAGGGGTACCCCTAGGAAAAATCACCAGAATCGAAAAATCGTAAAAAGTGGTGAAATTTTGGATCCGAGACCAATAATTCGTGAAAACTTGATCGGAATCTCTACTGATAGCTTGCCGGTCACAACGCGTCCAGAATTGGCTTCGTCGGGATCTGACGAATTTTTACGGATTTTCCTAGGGGTACCCCTAGGGAAAATCACCAGAATCGAAAAATCGTAAAAAGTGGTGAAATTTTGGATCCGAGTCCAATAATTCGGGAAAACTTGATCGGAATAGCTACTGGGAGCTTGCCCGTCACAACGCATCGAGAATTGGTTTCTTGGGATCTGATGAATTTTTACGGATTTCCCTAGGGGTACCCCTAGGGAAAATCACCAGAATCGAAAAATCGTAAAAAGTGGTAAAATTTTTTATCCGAGTCCAATAATTCGTGAAAACTTGATCGGAATAGCTACTGATAGTTTGCCGGTCATAACGCGTCGAGAATTGGCTTCGTCGGGATCTGACGAATTTTTACGGATTTTCCTAGGCCCTAGGGAAAATCACCAGAATCGAAAAATCGTAAAAAGTGGTGAAATTTTGGATCCGAGTGCAATAATTCGGGAAAACGTGATCGGAATAGCTACTGGGAGCTTGCCCGTCACAACGCATCGAGAATTGGTTTCTTGGGATCTGACGAATTTTTACGGATTTCCCTAGGGGTACCCCTAGGGAAAATCACCAGAATCGAAAAATCGTAAAAAGTGGTAAAATTTTGGATCCGAGTCCAATAATTCGTGAAAACTTGATCGGAATAGCTACTGATAGCTTGCCGGTCACAACGCGTCGAGAATTGGCTTCGTCGGGATCTGACGAATTTTTACAGATTTTCCTAGGCCCTAGGGAAAATCACCAGAATCGAAAAATCGTAAAAAGTTGTGAAATTTTGGATCCGAGTCCAATAATTCGGGAAAACTTGATCGGAATAGCTACTGGGAGCTTGCCGGTCACAACGCGTCGAGAATTGGCTTCGTCGGGACCTGACGAATTTTTACAGATTTCCCTAGGGGTACCCCTAGGGAAAATCACAGAATCGAAAAATCGTAAAAAGTTATGAAATTTTTAATCCGAGTCCAATAATTCGGGAAAACTTGATCGGAATAGCTACTGGGAGCTTGCGGGTCACAACACGTCGAGATTTGGCTTCGTCAGAATTTTTACGGATTTCCCTAGGGGTAACCCTAGGGAAAATCACCAGAATCGAAAAATCGTAAAAAGTGGTGAAATTTTGGATCCGAGTCGAATAATTCGGGAAAACTTGATCGGAATAGCTACTGGGAGTTTGCCGGTCACAACGCGTCGAGAATTGGCTTCCTCGGGATCTGACGAATTTTTACGGATTTCCCTAGGGGTACCCCTAGGAAAAATCACCAGAATTGAAAAATCATAAAAATTGGTGAAATTTTGGATCCGAGTCCAATAATTCGGGAAAACTTGATCGGAATAGCTACTGGAAGCTTGCCGGTCACAACGCGTCGAGAATTAGCTTCGTCGGAATTTTTACGGATTTTCCTAGGGAAAATCACCAGAATCGAAAAATCGTAAAAAGTGGTGAAATTTTGGATCCGAGTCCAATAATTCGGGAAAACTTGATCGGAATAGCTACTGGGAGCTTGCCGGTCACAACGCGTCGAGAATTGGCTTCCTCGGGATCTGACGAATTTTTACGGATTTCCCTAGGGGTACCCCTGGGAAAAATCACCAGAATTGAAAAATCATAAAAATTGGTGAAATTTTTGATCCGAGTCAAATAATTCGGGAAAACTTGATCGGAATAGCTACTGGAAGCTTGCCGGTCACAACGCGTCGAGAATTAGCTTCGTCGAAATTTTTACGGATTTTCCTAGGGAAAAATCACCAGAATTGAAAAATCATAAAAATTGGTGAAATTTTTGATCCGAGTCCAATAATTCGTGAAAACTTGATCGGAATAGCTACTGATAGCTTGCCGGTCACAACGCGTCGAGAATTGGCTTCGTCGGGATCTGACGAATTTTTACAGATTTTCCTAGGCCCTAGGGAAAATCACCAGAATCGAAAAATCGTAAAAAGTTGTGAAATTTTGGATCCGAGTCCAATAATTCGGGAAAACTTGATCGGAATAGCTACTGGGAGCTTGCCGGTCACAACGCGTCGAGAATTGGCTTCGTCGGGACCTGACGAATTTTTACAGATTTCCCTAGGGGTACCCCTAGGGAAAATCACAGAATCGAAAAATCGTAAAAAGTTATGAAATTTTTAATCCGAGTCCAATAATTCGGGAAAACTTGATCGGAATAGCTACTGGGAGCTTGCGGGTCACAACACGTCGAGATTTGGCTTCGTCAGAATTTTTACGGATTTCCCTAGGGGTAACCCTAGGGAAAATCACCAGAATCGAAAAATCGTAAAAAGTGGTGAAATTTTGGATCCGAGTCGAATAATTCGGGAAAACTTGATCGGAATAGCTACTGGGAGTTTGCCGGTCACAACGCGTCGAGAATTGGCTTCCTCGGGATCTGACGAATTTTTACGGATTTCCCTAGGGGTACCCCTAGGAAAAATCACCAGAATTGAAAAATCATAAAAATTGGTGAAATTTTGGATCCGAGTCCAATAATTCGGGAAAACTTGATCGGAATAGCTACTGGAAGCTTGCCGGTCACAACGCGTCGAGAATTAGCTTCGTCGGAATTTTTACGGATTTTCCTAGGGAAAATCACCAGAATCGAAAAATCGTAAAAAGTGGTGAAATTTTGGATCCGAGTCCAATAATTCGGGAAAACTTGATCGGAATAGCTACTGGGAGCTTGCCGGTCACAACGCGTCGAGAATTGGCTTCCTCGGGATCTGACGAATTTTTACGGATTTCCCTAGGGGTACCCCTGGGAAAAATCACCAGAATTGAAAAATCATAAAAATTGGTGAAATTTTTGATCCGAGTCAAATAATTCGGGAAAACTTGATCGGAATAGCTACTGGAAGCTTGCCGGTCACAACGCGTCGAGAATTAGCTTCGTCGAAATTTTTACGGATTTTCCTAGGGAAAATCACCAGAATCGAAAAATCGTAAAAAGTGGTGAAATTTTGGATCCGAGTCCAATAATTCGGGAAAACTTGATCGGAATAGCTACTGGAAGCTTGCCGGAACGAGTCGAGAATTGGCTTCGTCGGGATCTGACGAATTTTTACGGATTTCCCTAGGGGTACCCCTAGGGAAAATCACCAGAATCGAAAAATCGTAAAAAGTGGTGAAATTTCTGATCCGAGTCCAATAATTCGGAAAAACTTGATCGGAATAACTACTGGGAGCATGCAGGTCACAACGCGTCGAGAATTGGATTCGTCGGGATCTGACGAATTTTTACGGATTTCCCTAGGGGTACCCCTAGGGAAAATCACCAGAATCGAAAAATCGTAAAAAGTGGTGAAATTTTGGATCCGAGTGCAATAATTCGGGAAAACGTGATCGGAATAGCTACTGGGAGCTTGCCGGTCACAACGCGTTGAGAATTGGCTTCGTCGGAATTTTTACGGATTTCCCTAGGGGTACCCCTAGAGAAAATCACCAGAATCGAAAAATCGTAAAAAGTGTTGAAATTTTGGATCCGAGTCCAATAATTCGGGAAAACTTTATCGGAATAGCTACTGGGAGCTTGCCGGTCACAACGAGTCGAGAATTGGCTTCGTCGGGATCAGACGAATTTTTACGGATTTTCCTAGGGGTACCCCTAGGGAAAATCACCAGAATCGAAAAATCGTAAAAAGTGGTGAAATTTTGGATCCGAGTCCAATAATTCGGGAAAACTTGATCAGAATAGCTACTGGGAGCTTGCCGGTCACAACGCATCGAGAATTGGCTTCGTCGGGATCTGACGAATTTTTACGGATTTCCCTAGGGGTACCCCTAGGGAAAATCACCAGAATCGAAAAATCGTAAAAAGTGGTGAAATTTTGGATCCGAGACCAATAATTCGGGAAAACTTGATCTGAATAGCTACTGGGAGCTTGCCGGTCACAACGCGTCGAGAATTGGCTTCGTCGGGATCTGACGAATTTTTACGGATTTCCCTAGGGGTACCCCTAGGGAAAATCACAGAATCGAAAAATCGTTAAAAGTTGTGAAATTTTTAATCCGAGTCCAATAATTCGGGAAAACTTGATCGGAATAGCTACTGGGAGCTTGCCGGTCACAACGCATCGAGAATTGGCTTAATCGGGATCTGACAAATTTTTACGGATTTCCCTAGGGGTACCCCTAGGGAAAATCACAGAATCGAAAAATCGTAAAAAGTTGTGAAATTTTTGATCCGAGTCCAATAATTCGGGAAAACTTGATCGGAATAGCTACTGGGAGCTTGCCGGTTACAACGCGTCGAGAATTGGCTTCGTCGGGATCTGACGAATTTTTACGGATTTGCCTAGGGGTACCCCTAGGGAAAATTACAGAATCGAAAAATCGTAAAAAGTGGTGAAATTTTGGATCCGAGTCCAATAATTCGGGAAAACTTGATCGGAATAGCTTCTGGGAGCTTGCCGGTCACAACGCGTCGAGAATTGGCTTCGTCGGGACCTGACGAATTTTTACGGATTTCCCTAGGGGTACCCCTAGGGAAAATCACAGAATCGAAAAATCGTAAAAAGTTGTGAAATTTTTAATCCGAGTCCAATAATTCGGGAAAACTTGATCGGAATAGCTACTGGGAGCTTGCGGGTCACAACACGTCGAGATTTGGCTTCGTCAGAATTTTTACGGATTTCCCTAGGGGTAACCCTAGGGAAAATCACCAGAATCGAAAAATCGTAAAAAGTGGTGAAATTTTGGATCCGAGTCGAATAATTCGGGAAAACTTGATCGGAATATCTACTGGGAGTTTGCCGGTCACAACGCGTCGAGAATTGGCTTCCTCGGGATCTGACGAATTTTTACGGATTTCCCTAGGGGTACCCCTGGGAAAAATCACCAGAATTGAAAAATCATAAAAATTGGTGAAATTTTGGATCCGAGTCCAATAATTCGGGAAAACTTGATCGGAATAGCTACTGGAAGCTTGCCGGTCACAACGCGTCGAGAATTAGCTTCGTCGGAATTTTTACGGATTTTCCTAGGGAAAATCACCAGAATCGAAAAATCGTAAAAAGTGGTGAAATTTTGGATCCGAGTCCAATAATTCGGGAAACCTTGATCGGAATAGCTACTGGGAGCTTGCCGGTCACAACGAGTCGAGAATTGGCTTCGTCGGGATCTGACGAATTTTTACGGATTTCCCTAGGGGTACCCCTAGGGAAAATCACCAGAATCGAAAAATCGTAAAAAGTGGTGAAATTTCTGATCCGAGTCCAATAATTCGGAAAAACTTGATCGGAATAACTACTGGGAGCATGCCGGTCACAACGCGTCGAGAATTGGATTCGTCGGGATCTGACGAATTTTTACGGATTTCCCTAGGGGTACCCCTAGGGAAAATCACCAGAATCGAAAAATCGTAAAAAGTGGTGAAATTTTGGATCCGAGTGCAATAATTCGGGAAAACGTGATCGGAATAGCTACTGGGAGCTTGCCGGTCACAACGCGTCGAGAATTGGCTTCGTCGGAATTTTTACGGATTTCCCTAGGGGTACCCCTAGAGAAAATCACCAGAATCGAAAAATCGTAAAAAGTGTTGAAATTTTGGATCCGAGTCCAATAATTCGGGAAAACTTTATCGGAATAGCTACTGGGAGCTTGCCGGTCACAACGAGTCGAGAATTGGCTTCGTCGGGATCAGACGATTTTTTACGGATTTTCCTAGGGGTACCCCTAGGGAAAATTACCAGAATCGAAAAATCGTAAAAAGTGGTGATATTTTGGATCCGAGTCCAATAATTCGGGAAAACTTGATCAGAATAGCTACTGGGAGCTTGCCGGTCACAACGTATCGAGAATTGGCTTCGTCGGGATCTGACGAATTTTTACGGATTTCCCTAGGGGTACCCCTAGGGAAAATCACCAGAATCGAAAAATCGTAAAAAGTGGTGAAATTTTGGATCCGAGACCAATAATTCGGGAAAACTTGATCGGAATAGCTACTGGGAGCTTGCCGGTCACAACGCGTCCAGAATTGACTTCGTCGGGATCTGACGAATTTTTACGGATTTTCCTAGGGGTACTCCTAGGGAAAATCACCAGAATCGAAAAATCGTAAAAAAGTGGTGAAATTTTGGATCCGAGTCCAATAATTCGGGAAAACTTGATCGGAATAGCTACTGGAAGCTTGCCGGTCACAACGCGTTGAGAATTAGTTTCGTCGGAATTTTTACGGATTTCCCTAGGGGTACCCCTAGGGAAAATCACCAGAATCGAAAAATCGTAAAAAGTGGTGAAATTTTGGATCCGAGACCAATAATTCATGAAAACTTGATCGGAATATCTACTGATAGCTTGCCGGTCACAATGCGTCAAGAATTGGCTTCGTCGGGATCTGACGAATTTTTACGGATTTTCCTAGGGGTACCCCTAGGGAAAATCACCAGAATCGAAAAATCGTAAAAAGTGGTCAAATTTTGGATCCAAGTCCAATAATTCGGGAAAACTTGATCGGAATAGCTACTGGGAGCTTGCCGGTCACAACGCGTCGAGAATTGGCTTCGTCGGGATCTAACGAATTTTTACGGATTTCCCTAGGGGTACCCCTAGGGAAAATCACCAGAATCGAAAAATCGTAAAAAGTGGTGAAATTTTGGATCCGAGAGCAATAATTCGTGAAAACTTGATCGGAATATCTACTGATAGCTTGCCGGTCACAACGCGTCAAGAATTGGCTTCGTCGGGATCTGACGAATTTTTACGGATTTTCCTAGGGGTACCCCTAGGGAAAATCACCAGAATCGAAAAATCGTAAAAAGTGGTGAAATTTTGGATCCGAGTCCAATAACTCGGGAAAACTTGATCGGAATAGCTACTGGGAGCTTGCCGGTCACAACGCATCGAGAATTGGTTTCTTGGGATCTGACGAATTTTTACGGATTTCCCTAGGGGTACCCCTAGGGAAAATCACAAGAATCGAAAAATCGTAAAAAGTGGTAAAATTTTGGATACGAGTCCAATAATTCGTGAAAACTTGATCGGAATAGCTACTGATAGCTTGCCGGTCACAACGCGTCGAGAATTGGCTTCGTCGGGATCTGACGAATTTTTACAGATTTTCCTAGGCCCTAGGGAAAATCACTAGAATCGAAAAATCGTAAAAAGTGGTGAAATTTTGGATCCGAGTCCAATAATTCGGGAAAACTTGATCGGAATAGCTACTGGGAGCTTGCCGGTCACAACGCGTCGAGAATTGGCTTCGTCGGGATCTGACGAATTTTTATGGATTTCCCTAGGGGTACCCCTAGGGAAAATCACAGAATCGAAAAATCGTAAAAAGTTGTGAAATTTTTAATCCGAGTCCAATAATTCGGGAAAACTTGATCGGAATAGCTACTGGGAGCTTGCCGGTCACAACGCATCGAGAATTGGCTTAATCGGGATCTGACAAATTTTTACGGATTTCCCTAGGGGTACCCCTAGGGAAAATCACAGAATCGAAAAATCGTAAAAAGTTGTGAAATTTTTGATCCGAGTCCAATAATTCGGGAAAACTTGATCGGAATAGCTACTGGGAGCTTGCCGGTTACAACGCGTCGAGAATTGGCTTCGTCGGGATCTGACGAATTTTTACGGATTTGCCTATGGGTACCCCTAGGGAAAATCACAGAATCGAAAAATCGTAAAAAGTGGTGAAATTTTGGATCCGAGTCCAATAATTCGGGAAAACTTGATCGGAATAGCTACTGGGAGCTTGCCGGTCACAACGCGTCGAGAATTGGCTTCGTCGGGACCTGACGAATTTTTACGGATTTCCCTAGGGGTACCCCTAGGGAAAATCACAGAATCGAAAAATCGTAAAAAGTTGTGAAATTTTTAATCCGAGTCCAATAATTCGGGAAAACTTGATCGGAATAGCTACTGGGAGCTTGCGGGTCACAACACGTCGAGATTTGGCTTCGTCAGAATTTTTACGGATTTCCCTAGGGGTAACCCTTGGGAAAATCACCAGAATCGAAAAATCGTAAAAAGTGGTGAAATTTTGGATCCGAGTCGAATAATTCGGGAAAACTTGATCGGAATAGCTACTGGGAGTTTGCCGGTCACAACGCGTCGAGAATTGGCTTCCTCGGGATCTGACGAATTTTTACGGATTTCCCTAGGGGTACCCCTGGGAAAAATCACCAGAATTGAAAAATCATAAAAATTGGTGAAATTTTGGATCCGAGTCAAATAATTCGGGAAAACTTGATCGGAATAGCTACTGGAAGCTTGCCGGTCACAACGCGTCGAGAATTAGCTTCGTCGGAATTTTTACGGATTTTCCTAGGGAAAATCACCAGAATCGAAAAATCGTAAAAAGTGGTGAAATTTTGGATCCGAGTCCAATAATTCGGGAAAACTTGATCGGAATAGCTACTGGGAGCTTGCCGGTCACAACGAGTCGAGAATTGGCTTCGTCGGGATCTGACGAATTTTTACGGATTTCCCTAGGGGTACCCCTAGGGAAAATCACCAGAATCGAAAAATCGTAAAAAGTGGTGAAATTTCTGATCCGAGTCCAATAATTCGGAAAAACTTGATCGGAATAACTACTGGGAGCATGCCGGTCACAACGCGTCGAGAATTGGATTCGTCGGGATCTGACGAATTTTTACGGATTTCCCTAGGGGTACCCCTAGGGAAAATCACCAGAATCGAAAAATCGTAAAAAGTGGTGAAATTTTGGATCCGAGTGCAATAATTCAGGAAAACGTGATCGGAATAGCTACTGGGAGCTTGCCGGTCACAACGCGTCGAGAATTGGCTTCGTCGGAATTTTTACGGATTTCCCTAGGGGTACGCCTAGAGAAAATCACCAGAATCGAAAAATCGTAAAAAGTGTTGAAATTTTGGATCCGAGTCCAATAATTCGGGAAAACTTTATCGGAATAGCTACTGGGAGCTTGCCGGTCACAAAGAGTCGAGAATTGGCTTCGTCGGGATCAGACGAATTTTTACGGATTTTCCTAGGGGTACCCCTAGGGAAAATCACCAGAATCGAAAAATCGTAAAAAGTGGTGAAATTTTGGATCCGAGTCCAATAATTCGGGAAAACTTGATCAGAATAGCTACTGGGAGCTTGCCGGTCACAACGCATCGAGAATTGGCTTCGTCGGGATCTGACGAATTTTTACGGATTTCCCTAGGGGTACCCCTAGGGAAAATCACCAGAATCGAAAAATCGTAAAAAGTGGTGAAATTTTTGATCCGAGACCAATAATTCGGGAAAACTTGATCGGAATAGCTACTGGGAGCTTGCCGGTCACAACGCGTCGAGAATTGGCTTCGTCGGGATCTGACGAATTTTTACGGATTTCCCTAGGGGTACCCTTAGGGAAAATCACAGAATCGAAAAATCGTAAAAAGTTGTGAAATTTTTAATTCGAGTCCAATAATTCTGGAAAACTTGATCGGAATAGCTACTGGGAGCTTGCCGGTCACAACGCATCGAGAATTGGCTTAATCGGGATCTGACAAATTTTTACGGATTTCCCTAGGGGTACCCCTAGGGAAAATCACAGAATCGAAAAATCGTAAAAAGTTGTGAAATTTTTGATCCGAGTCCAATAATTTGGGAAAACTTGATCGGAATAGCTACTGGGAGCTTGCCGGTTACAACGCGTCGAGAATTGGCTTCGTCGGGATCTGACGAATTTTTACGGATTTGCCTAGGGGTACCCCTAGGGAAAATCACAGAATCGAAAAATCGTAAAAAGTGGTGAAATTTTGGATCCGAGTCCAATAATTCGGGAAAACTTGATCGGAATAGCTACTGGGAGCTTGCCGGTCACAACGCGTCGAGAATTGGCTTCGTCGGGACCTGACGAATTTTTACGGATTTCCCTAGGGGTACCCCTAGGGAAAATCACAGAATCGAAAAATCGTAAAAAGTTGTGAAATTTTTAATCCGAGTCCAATAATTCGGGAAAACTTGATCGGAATAGCTACTGGGAGCTTGCGGGTCACAACACGTCGAGATTTGGCTTCGTCAGAATTTTTACGGATTTCCCTAGGGGTAACCCTAGGGAAAATCACCAGAATCGAAAAATCGTAAAAAGTGGTGAAATTTTGGATCCGAGTCGAATAATTCGGGAAAACTTGATCGGAATATCTACTGGGAGTTTGCCGGTCACAACGCGTCGAGAATTGGCTTCCTCGGGATCTGACGAATTTTTACGGATTTCCCTAGGGGTACCCCTGGGAAAAATCACCAGAATTGAAAAATCATAAAAATTGGTGAAATTTTGGATCCGAGTCCAATAATTCGGGAAAACTTGATCGGAATAGCTACTGGAAGCTTGCCGGTCACAACGCGTCGAGAATTAGCTTCGTCGGAATTTTTACGGATTTTCCTAGGGAAAATCACCAGAATCGAAAAATCGTAAAAAGTGGTGAAATTTTGGATCCGAGTCCAATAATTCGGGAAAACTTGATCGGAATAGCTACTGGGAGCTTGCCGGTCACAACGAGTAGAGAATTGGCTTCGTCGGGATCTGACGAATTTTTACGGATTTCCCTAGGGGTACCCCTAGGGAAAATCACCAGAATCGAAAAATCGTAAAAAGTGGTGAAATTTTGGATCCGAGTCCAATAATTCAGGAAAACTTGATCGGAATAACTACTGGGAGCTTGCCGGTCACAACGCGTCGAGAATTGGATTCGTCGGGATCTGACAAATTTTTACGGATTTCCCTAGGGGTACCCCTAGGGAAAATCACCAGAATCGAAAAATCGTAAAAAGTGGTGAAATTTTGGATCCGAGTGCAATAATTCGGGAAAACGTGATCGGAATAGCTACTGGGAGCTTTCCGGTCACAACGCGTCGAGAATTGGCTTCGTCGGAATTTTTACGGATTTCCCTAGGGGTACCCCTAGGGAAAATCACCAGAATCGAAAAATCGTAAAAAGTGTTGAAATTTTGGATCCGAGTCCAATAATTCGGGAAAACTTTATCGGAATAGCTACTGTGAGCTTGCCGGTCACAACGAGTCGAGAATTGGCTTCGTCGGGATCAGACGAATTTTTACGGATTTCCCTAGGGGTACCCCTAGGGAAAATCACCAGAATCGAAAAATCGTAAAAAGTGGTGAAATTTTGGATCCGAGTGCAATAATTCGGGAAAACGTGATCGGAATAGCTACTGGTAGCTTTCCGGTCACAACGCGTCGAGAATTGGCTTCGTCGCAATTTTTACGGATTTCCCTAGGGGTACCCCTAGGGAAAATCACCAGAATCGAAAAATCGTAAAAAGTGTTGAAATTTTGGATCCGAGTCCAATAATTCGGGAAAACTTTATCGGAATAGCTACTGGGAGCTTGCCGGTCACAACGAGTCGAGAATTGGCTTCGTCGGGATCAGACGAATTTTTACGGATTTTTCTAGGGGTACCCCTAGGGAAAATCACCAGAATCGAAAAATCGTAAAAAGTGGTGAAATTTTGGATCCGAGTCCAATAATTCGGGAAAACTTGATCGGAATAGCTACTGGGAGCTTGCCGGTCACAACGCGTCGAGAATTGGCTTCGTCGGAATTTTTACGGATTTACCAAGGGGTACCCCTAGGGAAAATCACCAGAATCGAAAAATCGTAAAAAGTGGTGAAATTTTGGATCCGAGACCAATAATTCGGGAAAACTTGATCAGAATAGCTACTGGGAGCTTGCCGGTCACAACGCGTCGAGAATTGGATTTGTCGGGATCTGACGAATTTTTACGGATTTCCCTAGGGGTACCCCTAGGGAAAATCACCAGAATCGAAAAATCGTAAAAAGTGGTGAAATTTTGGATCCGAGTCCAATAATTCGGGAAAACTTGATTGGAATAGCTACTGGGAGCTTGCCGGTCACAACGAGTTGAGAATTGGCTTCGTCGGGATCTGACGAATTTTTATGGATTTCCCTAGGGGTACCCCTAGGGAAAATCACCAGAATCGAAAAATCGTAAAAAGTGGTAAAATTTTGGATCCGAGTCCAATAATTCGGGAAAACTTGATCGGAATAGCTACTGGGAGCTTGCCGGTCACAACACGTCGAGAATTGGCTTCGTCGAAATTTTTACGGATTTCCCTAGGGGTACCCCTAGGGAAAATCACCAGAATCGAAAAATCGTAAAAAGTGGTGAAATTTTGGATCCGAGTCCAATAATTTGGGAAAACTTGATCGGAATAGCTACAGGGAGCTTGCCGGTCACAACGCCTCGAGAATTGGCTTCGTCGGGATCTGACGAATTTTTACGGATTTTCCTAGGGGTACCCCTAGGGAAAATCACCAGAATCGAAAAATCATAAAAAGTGGTGAAATTTTGGATCCGAGTCCAATAATTCGGGAAAACTTGATCGGAATAGCTACTGGGAGCTTGCCGGTCACAACGAGTTGAGAATTGGCTTCGTCGGGATCTGACGAATTTTTATGGATTTCCCTAGGGGTACCCCTAGGGAAAATCACCAGAATCGAAAAATCGTAAAAAGTGGTAAAATTTTTGATCCGAGTCAAATAATTCGGGAAAACTTGATCGGAATAGCTACTGGGAGCTTGCCGGTCACAACGCGTCGAGAATTGGCTTCGTCGGGATCTGACAAATTTTTACGGATTTCCCTAGGGGGTACCCCTAGGGAAAATCACCAGAATCGAAAAATCGTAAAAAGTGGTGAAATTTATGATCCGAGTCCAATAATTCGGGAAAACTTGATCGGAATAGCTACTGGGAGCTTTCCGGTCACAACGCGTCGAGAATTGGCTTCGTCGGGATCTGACGAATTTTTACGGATTTTCCTAGGGGTACCCCTAGGGAAAATCACCAGAATCAAAAAATCATAAAAAGTGGTGAAATTTTGGAACCGAGTCCAATAATTCGGGAAAACTTGATCGGAATAGCTACTGGGAGCTTGCTGGTCACAACGCGTCGAGAATTGGCTTCGTCGGGATCTGACGAATTTTTACGGATTTCCCTAGGGGTACCCCTAGGGAAAATCACAAGAATCGAAAAATCGTAAAAAGTGGTGAAATTTTGGATCCGTGTCTAATAATTCGGGAAAACTTGATCGAAATAGCTACTGAGAGCTTGCCGGTAACAACGCGTCGAGAATTGGATTCGTCGGGATCTGACGAATTTTTACGGATTTCCCTAGGGGTACCCCTAGGGAAAATCACCAGAATCGAAAAATCGTAAAAAGTGGTTAAATTTTTGATCCGAGTCCAATAATTCGGAAAAAACTTGATCGGAATAGCTACTGGGAGCTTGCCGGTCACAACACGTCGAGAATTGGTTTCGTCGAAATTTTTACGGATTTCCCTTGGGGTACTCCTAGGAAAAATCACCAGAATCGAAAAATCGTAAAAAGTGGTGAAATTTTGGATTCGAGTCCAATAATTCGGGAAAACTTGATCGGAATAGCTACTGGGAGCTTGCCGGTCACAACACGTCGAGAATTGGGTTCGTCGGAATTTTTACGGATTTCCCTAGGGGTACCCCTAGGGAAAATCACCAGAATCGAAAAATCGTAAAAATTGGTGAAATTTTGGATCCGAGTCCAATAATTTAGGAAAACTTGATCGGAATAGCTACTGGGAGCTTGCCGGTAACAACGCCTCGAGAATTGGCTTCGTCAGGATCTGACGAATTTTTACGGATTTTCCTAGGGGTACCCCTAGGGAAAATCACCAGAATCAAAAAATCATAAAAAGTGGTGAAATTTTGGATCCGAGTCCAATAATTCGGGAAAACTTGATCGGAATAGCTACTGGGAGCTTGCTGGTCACAACGCGTCGAGAATTGGCTTCGTCGGGATCTGACGAATTTTTACGGATTTCCCTAGGGGTACCCCTAGGGAAAATCACCAGAATCGAAAAATCGTAAAAAGTGGTGAAATTTTTGATCCGAGTCCAATAATTCGGGAAAACTTGATCGGAATAGCTACTGGGAGCTTGCCGGTTACAACACGTCGAGAATTGGTTTCGTCGAAATTTTTACGGATTTCCCTTGGGGTACTCCTAGGAAAAATCACCAGAATCGAAAAATCGTAAAAAGTGGTGAAATTTTTGATCCGAGTCCAATAATTCGGGAAAACTTGATCGGAATAGCTACTGGGAGCTTGCCGGTCACAACACGTCGAGAATTGGTTTCATCGAAATTTTTACGGATTTCCCTAGGGGTACCCCTAGGAAAAATCACCAGAATCGAAAAATCGTAAAAAGTGGTGAAATTTTGGATCCGAGTCCAATAATTCGGGAAAACTTGATCGGAATAGCTACTGGGAGCTTGCCGGTCACAACACGTCGAGAATTGGCTTCGTCGGAATTTTTACGGATTTCCCTAGGGGTACCCCTAGGGAAAATCACCAGAATCGAAAATCGTAAAAAGTGGTGAAATTTTGGATCCGAGTCCAATAATTTGGGAAAACTTGATCGGAATAGCTACTGGGAGCTTGCCGGTCACAACGCCTCGAGAATTGGCTTCGTCAGGATCTGACGAATTTTTACGGATTTTCCTAGGGGTACCCCTAGGGAAAATCACCAGAATCAAAAAATCATAAAAAGTGGTGAAATTTTTGATCCGAGTCCAATAATTCGGGAAAACTTGATCGGAATAGCTACTGGGAGCTTGCTGGTCACAACGCGTCGAGAATTGGTTTCGTCGGGATCTGACGAATTTTTACGGATTTCCCTAGGGGTACCCCTAGGGAAAATCACCAGAATCGAAAAATCGTAAAAAGTGGTGAAATTTTGGATCCGAGTCCAATAATTCGGGAAAACTTGATCGAAATAGCTACTGGGAGCTTGCCGGTCACAACGCGTCGAGAATTGGCTTCGTCGGAATTTTTACGGATTTCCCTAGGGGTACCCCTAGGGAAAATCACCAGAATTGAAAAATCGTAAAAAGTGGTGAAATTTTGGATCCGAGTCCAATAATTCGGGAAAACTTGATCGGAATAGCTACTAGGAGCTTGCCGGTCACAACGCGTCGAGAATTGGCTTCGTTGGGATCTGACGAATTTTTACGGATTTTCCTAGGGGTACCCCTAGGTAAAATCACCAGAATCGAAAAATCGTAAAAAGTGGTAAAATTTTGGATCCGAGTCCAATAATTCGGGAAAACTTGATCGGAATAGCTACTGGGAGCGTGCCGGTCACAACGCGTCGAGAATTGGCTTCGTCGGGATCTGACGAATTTTTACAGATTTCCCTAGGGGTACCCCTAGGAAAAATCACCAGAATCGAAAAATCGTAAAAAGTGGTGAAATTTTGCATCCGAGTCCAATAATTCGGGAAAACTTGATCGGAATACCTACTGGGAGCTTGCTGGTCACAACGCGTCGAGAATTGGCTTCGTCGGGATCTGACGAATTTTTACGGATTTCCCTAGGGGTAATCACCAGAATCGAAAAATCGTAAAAAGTGGTGAAATTTAGGATCCGAGTCCAATAATTCGGGAAAAGTTGATCGGAATAGCTACTGAGATCTTGCCGGTCACAACGCGTCGAGAATTGGCTTTGTCGGGATCTGACGAATTTTTACGGATTTCCCTAGGGGTACCCCTAAGGAAAATCACCAGAATCGAAAAATCGTAAAAAGTGGTGAAATTTTTGATCCGAGTCCAATAATTCGGGAAAACTTGATCGGAATAGCTACTGGGAGCTTGCCGGTCACAACACGTCGAGAATTGGTTTCGTCGAAATTTTTACGGATTTCCTGTAACACCCCCATACCCCCGGTAAGGAATATCGGGGCGCTACGCGGACATATACGTGTATCTATACATGCATTAGCGGAAGCGGTAATAATAAACAATTAGAAATAAGTTGGGCCCAAACAAAAAATACTTTTATTATACATGTAAACTATACATATACAAAAGTTTTATAGTTATTACATATTCAGTTACATTACATATACAAATACATTTAACGATTATATGTCGAGACTAAACTCTCTATATACATAATGATGTTACTCAAAACATCACAAACTCTAATTCTATCTTATACAAAAAGGGCATAGCAAAAAAAAAAAAAAAAAAAAATCCTAGTGGCCTTCACTTGCAGATGAACGCTTTCACTGGTCCGCACCTGTCAACCTACACGGAAACAAACATCCGTGCTAAGCGATAACGCTTAGTGGGGATGAAAATAATGCAAAGGACTTCTTTCGAAGTCACATATAAAATATACACGTCACATGCACTGCTCAAACAACTCATGCATATGTTTTCACAATCATGTAAACCATGGATTCTACTTCATATAAACATAGCATTAATCTCATGCACTTTAACATTTACTTATAACACTACATCTGATCATTTCATGTTCACTATACACTAGCAATAACAATAAGCCTGAATTCCTTTCATGGTGGATACGGGTAACTCTGGATACTGTTTCCAGTATCAAACATGTGGAGAATTAACTCAAAACTCTGTGAAATACACGAGGTATTTCGAACTCTGGGCACAATTAAGGCCAACTCTAGCAGCTGCGCTCTAGCCCTTTATAAGCATGCTTATCTATCCACTATAACGGTAATCAGGCTCTAACAACTCATATACTGTGCACTGATATCAATTTATTTACTATAATTCAAATACATTTAATTACATGTATAACTTTTACAAATCATATACATTTAAATACTACTAATCATATAAGAGGTTTAAAAGATAATTAAAAACCAAATACAAACTAAATGATAACATACAAGACCCATTTAAACCTTTAACAATTCAAAACAGGAACAAAATGCCAAAACAAGACAAAACAGGCGGAAAAAGCTCACTGTCGCGATCGCGACTCGTGTCGCGCTCGCGACAGTAGCCCAAGGAAACAAGATCGTCGCGAGGCGATCTCGCGATTGCGGCTCGCGACGATCTGCTTCTCTTCACGCCCACCTGGAAGGAAGATCACGGCGTGACTACCCCTCACGCCTCGTGACCGGATCCTCACAGCGGGAGAGGGACATCACGTGGCGTGATGCCATCTCACGCCTCACCGAGGGAAGGGTCACGGCGTGACTGCTCGTCACGTGACGTGACTCTCTCCTCACAAAGAGAGAGGGACATCACATGGCGTGATGCCGTCTCACGCCTCACCGAGGGAAGGGTCACGGCGTGACTGCTCGTCACGTGACGTGACTCTCTCCTCACAACTCTGAAAACCCAATTTTTCAACTCGCTCCCCACGGAAATGAAAGACGCGATTCTGTCGCGATGTCAACTGGTGTCGCGCTCGCGACAGAAGCATTTTCCCCAATTCCAAAGGCAAAAACCCACACACCGATAAACTCAAATCGACTCTTTTATTTTCACATGCAACCACTCATCTTTTTAACATGTAATTGCCCTATAAATCATGCTCATAACTGGATTTTTTTCTCAAATTACACAATCACTTTAGATATTGAAACACTACAAGCAATCAAAATGATTTCACACACTTAAACAAAACAATTGAGCTAATTAAGCTCCAAATACATTTCTTTATACAACTACATCTCTATTGAACATTCCAAATCATAACACATGCAAAATAGGAAAAACCGCACACGATCCCTACCTCTAGGACGTTTAACCGCATTCTCTACTCGGCTCCGACCTTCTCTTTGCCTTTATTGAGCTTCTTGTCCACAGCTTCCATGCACAATCCATTCAAAATACCAAGGTTACTCTTCTCTTTTTACTTTAAATCAAAAACAGAAATAAAATAGAAGAAGAAGACCAATACTAACTAAATGGCTTTACTTACCTTCTTAGTATGCCTAACCAAGCTCTACTAGTCCCCTTCTCAAAGCCAACACAAATGAATCACTCAAAACAGTGTAAAGAAGGAAGAAGAAACGAAAGAAAGAGCAGGGCAAAGGAAAAGAAAGAAACTCACGTGAAAAGAAGAAGAAAGAAGCAGATAGTCTAAGTCAAATTCCAAAATTACTATAGCAATAAATGCCATCTACCCCAATTAATTACATAGCTATCTTCTTTTCCTATTTAATTAATCCTAATCTCCTCTCTTAACTCTTAATCTCTCTCTTAATATAAATTAATACATTGCCACTTGTCACTTCCCTACAGTGCCATGTGTCACTCTCCTACAAGCCACAACTAAAAATGCCAATTTAATTACCCTATCACTGAAGTGGTTCTGTCGCGCCCACGACGCTTGCCGCGCTCGCGACAGAATTCACACGCACAACACTAGTCTTTCTTGAACCAAGATTCTATAATTCTTCTAGGGCTATTTCGGGGTGTTACAAATCTCTCCCCCTTAAGAAATTTCGTCCTCGAAATTTCCCCCGCTACCGAACAACTAACTCAAACTATACACTGTATAAACTAATAAGAGGACTTACTAGGAGTTCCGATCAATGCCTCCACATCTTCAGCCGTCATGGCAAATACACGTTGCTGATCCTCGGGAAATGGCCTCTCAACCGTTTCCGATGGCGGTCTATCAGCTCTACCTCGTCCTCTTCCACTTCTAACATTCCCCGAAGCAGTGCCTTTCTCTTTATGTACTTGTGATGCCATATTCTCTCTTGTTTTAGGACACTGAGCAAGGAAATGCTCTGTACTACCGCATTTGAAGCAAGCTCCAGTGAGCTTCCTACACTCACCCCAATGATGCCTGTTACAGTGCACACATTCTGGTGTTGCACTTCCTCTACTATTAGGTGGCCTCACTCTTCCAACTGAGATCGGTACTTGTGCCGATGCTTGCTCATCCTTTCCTCTTTTTACTGCTCCTGCTCCTTTACTAAAATTTTCATTTTCCCTTGGAAACCTTCTTTTCTGCTCTCTCTTTTGCTTTATCAATTCAGATTCCTCCATCTTCATCGCCGCTAACACCAATGGATAATAACCCACCGGCTGCAAAGCAACCATAGCAGACAAAGGTCCCCGAATACTCTCTCTTAATCCATCTTCAAATTGCCTACATCGAAAATCATCAGTTAACATTCCTTCTGGTACATATTTACTCAAACGAGTAAACTCTTTATCATACTCTGCAACAGTCATATTCTTCTGCTTGAAAGTCACAAATTCTTTCCATCTAGCATCTCTATATGCTTTGGTTACAAACTTGTCCCTAAACTCTTGAACAAAGAAATCCCAGGTTAACTCCATGGGTCTCTGAGGATTCCTCATAATCAACTTCCACCAGTCATATGCTGCACCTTGTAGCAATGACACAGCACAAGCTACTCTTTGATTCTGAGGACAACTGATTTCTTGCAAAATTCTTCCTGTTTTCTCTAACCAGAATTCTGCTATCTCGGATTGATCCAAAGATGTCCCATGAAATTCTTCAGCTCCTCTCTTTCTTATCAAATCCGATGGTGTCCTTGGAGCTGTTAGTCTATCCAAAATCTGCACCAACCCTTGCATCAGCTCCGGGTTGCCCTGAACAACTCTTGCTCTTTCCTCTCTATCTCGTGCTTGTACATGAGGATCTACTCGAACCGGATTCACACTGCCTGTAGTCTCTCCTACATGCTCACTCGGGTCGGACTCCATCTAGACCCTACAAAACCAGCATCTGCATTAGGCCACATTCTAGACAACTCAAACATATAAACATAACTATACTCTATCACCTTCTAGTCCTGAACCAATCAACCTAGAGCTCTGATACCACTAAATGTAACACCCCCATACCCCCGGTAAGGAATATCGGGGCGCTACGCGGACATATACGTGTATCTATACATGCATTAGCGGAAGCGGTAATAATAAACAATTAGAAATAAGTTGGGCCCAAACAAAAAATACTTTTATTATACATGTAAACTATACATATACAAAAGTTTTATAGTTATTACATATTCAGTTACATTACATATACAAATACATTTAACGATTATATGTCGAGACTAAACTCTCTATATACATAATGATGTTACTCAAAACATCACAAACTCTAATTCTATCTTATACAAAAAGGGCATAGCAAAAAAAAAAAAAAAAAAAACTCCTAGTGGCCTTCACTTGCAGATGAACGCTTTCACTGGTCCGCACCTGTCAACCTACACGGAAACAAACATCCGTGCTAAGCGATAACGCTTAGTGGGGATGAAAATAATGCAAAGGACTTCTTTCGAAGTCACATATAAAATATACATGTCACATGCACTGCTCAAACAACTCATGCATATGTTTTCACAATCATGTAAACCATGGATTCTACTTCATATAAACATAGCATTAATCTCATGCACTTTAACATTTACTTATAACACTACATCTGATCATTTCATGTTCACTATACACTAGCAATAACAATAAGCCTGAATTCCTTTCATGGTGGATACGGGTAACTCTGGATACTGTTTCCAGTATCAAACATGTGGAGAATTAACTCAAAACTCTGTGAAATACACGAGGTATTTCGAACTCTGGGCACAATTAAGGCCAACTCTAGCAGCTGCGCTCTAGCCCTTTATAAGCATGCTTATCTATCCACTATAACGGTAATCAGGCTCTAACAACTCATATACTGTGCACTGATATCAATTTATTTACTATAATTCAAATACATTTAATTACATGTATAACTTTTACAAATCATATACATTTAAATACTACTAATCATATAAGAGGTTTAAAAGATAATTAAAAACCAAATACAAACTAAATGATAACATACAAGACCCATTTAAACCTTTAACAATTCAAAACAGGAACAAAATGCCAAAACAGGCGGAAAAAGCTCACTGTCGCGATCGCGACTCGTGTCGCGCTCGCGACAGTAGCCCAAGGAAACAAGATCGTCGCGAGGCGATCTCGCGATTGCGGCTCGCGACGATCTGCTTCTCTTCACGCCCACCTGGAAGGAAGATCACGGCGTGACTACCCCTCACGCCTCGTGACCGGATCCTCACAGCGGGAGAGGGACATCACGTGGCGTGATGCCATCTCACGCCTCACCGAGGGAAGGGTCACGGCGTGACTGCTCGTCACGTGACGTGACTCTCTCCTCACAAAGAGAGAGGGACATCACATGGCGTGATGCCGTCTCACGCCTCACCGAGGGAAGGGTCACGGCGTGACTGCTCGTCACGTGACGTGACTCTCTCCTTACAACTCTGAAAACCCAATTTTTCAACTCGCTCCCCACGGAAATGAAAGACGCGATTCTGTCGCGATGTCAACTGGTGTCGCGCTCGCGACAGAAGCATTTTCCCCAATTCCAAAGGCAAAAACCCACACACCGATAAACTCAAATCGACTCTTTTATTTTCACATGCAACCACTCATCTTTTTAACATGTAATTGCCCTATAAATCATGCTCATAACTGGATTTTTTTCTCAAATTACACAATCACTTTAGATATTGAAACACTACAAGCAATCAAAATGATTTCACACACTTAAACAAAACAATTGAGCTAATTAAGCTCCAAATACATTTCTTTATACAACTACATCTCTATTGAACATTCCAAATCATAACACATGCAAAATAGGAAAAACCGCACACGATCCCTACCTCTAGGACGTTTAACCGCGTTCTCTACTCGGCTCCGACCTTCTCTTTGCCTTTATTGAGCTTCTTGTCCACAGCTTCCATGCACAATCCATTCAAAATACCAAGGTTACTCTTCTCTTTTTACTTTAAATCAAAAACAGAAATAAAATAGAAGAAGAAGACCAATACTAACTAAATGGCTTTACTTACCTTCTTAGTATGCCTAACCAAGCTCTACTAGTCCCCTTCTCAAAGCCAACACAAATGAATCACTCAAAACAGTGTAAAGAAGGAAGAAGAAACGAAAGAAAGAGCAGGGCAAAGGAAAAGAAAGAAACTCACGTGAAAAGAAGAAGAAAGAAGCAGATAGTCTAAGTCAAATTCCAAAATTACTATAGCAATAAATGCCATCTACCCCAATTAATTACATAGCTATCTTCTTTTCCTATTTAATTAATCCTAATCTCCTCTCTTAACTCTTAATCTCTCTCTTAATATAAATTAATACATTGCCACTTGTCACTTCCCTACAGTGCCATGTGTCACTCTCCTACAAGCCACAACTAAAAATGCCAATTTAATTACCCTATCACTGAAGTGGTTCTGTCGCGCCCACGACGCTTGCCGCGCTCGCGACAGAATTCACACGCACAACACTAGTCTTTCTTGAACCAAGATTCTATAATTCTTCTAGGGCTATTTCGGGGTGTTACATTTCCCTTGGGGTACTCCTAGGAAAAATCACCAGAATCGAAAAATCGTAAAAAGTGGTGAAATTTTGGATCCGAGTCCAATAATTCGGGAAAACTTGATCGGAATAGCTACTGGGAGCTTGCCGGTCACAACACGTCGAGAATTGGTTTCGTCGAAATTTTTACGGATTTCCCTAGGGGTACCCCTAGGGAAAATCACCAGAATCGAAAAATCGTAAAAAGTGGTGAAATTTTGGATCCGAGTCCAATAATTCGGGAAAACTTGATCGGAATAGCTACTGGGAGCTTGCCGGTCACAACACGTCGAGAATTGGCTTCGTCGAAATTTTTACGGATTTCCCTAGGGGTACCCCTAGGGAAAATCACCAGAATCGAAAAATCGTAAAAAGTGGTGAAATTTTGGATCCGAGTCCAATAATTTGGGAAAACTTGATCGGAATAGCTACTGGGAGCTTGCCGGTCACAACGCCTCGAGAATTGGCTTCGTCAGGATCTGACGAATTTTTACGGATTTTCCTAGGGGTACCCCTAGGGAAAATCACCAGAATCAAAAAATCATAAAAAGTGGTGAAATTTTGGATCCGAGTCCAATAATTCGGGAAAACTTGATCGGAATAGCTACTGGGAGCTTGCAGGTCACAACGCGTCGAGAATTGGCTTCGTCGGGATCTGACAAATTTTTACGGATTTCCCTAGGGGTACCCCTAGGGAAAATCACCAGAATCGAAAAATCGTAAAAAGTGGTGAAATTTTGGATCCGTGTCTAATAATTCGGGAAAACTTGATCGGAATAGCTACTGGGAGCTTGCTGGTCACAACGCGTTGAGAATTTGCTTCGTCTGGATCTGACGAATTTTTACGGATTTCCCTAGGGGTACCCCTAGGGAAAATCACCAGAATCGAAAAATCGTAAAAAGTGGTGAAATTTTTGATCCGAGTCCAATAATTCGGGAAAACTTGATCGGAATAGCTATTGGGAGCTTGCTGGTCACAACAAGTCGAGAATTGGTTTCGTCGAAATTTTTACTGATTTCCCTAGGGGTACCCCTAGGGAAAATCACCAGAATCGAAAAATCGTAAAAAGTGGTGAAATTTTGGATCCGAGTCCAATAATTCGGGAAAACTTGATCGGAATAGCTACTGGGAGCTTGCCGGTCATAACACGTCGAGAATTGGTTTCGTCGGAATTTTTACGGATTTCCCTAGGGGTACCCCTAGGGAAAATCACCAGAATCGAAAAATCGTAAAAAGTGGTGAAATTTTGGATCCGAGTCCAATAATTCGGGAAAACTTGATCGGAATAGCTACTGGGAGCTTGCCGGTCACAACATGTTGAGAATTGGCTTCGTCGGAATTTTTACGGATTTCCCTAGGGGTACCCCTAGGGAAAATCACCAGTATCGAAAAATCGTAAAAAGTGGTGAAATTTTGGATCCGAGTCCAATAATTCGGGAAAACTTGATCGGAATAGCTACTGGGAGCTTGCCAGTCACAACGCGTCGAGAATTGGCTTCGTCGAAATTTTTACGGATTTTCCTAGGGGTACCCCTAGGGAAAATCACCAGAATCGAAAAATCGTAAAAAGTGGTGAAATTTAGGATCCGAGTCCAATAATTCGGGAAAAGTTGATCGGAATAGCTACTGAGATCTTGCCGGTCACAACGCGTCGAGAATTGGCTTTGTCGGGATCTGACGAATTTTTACGGATTTCCCTAAGGGTACCCCTAAGGAAAATCACCAGAATCGAAAAATCGTAAAAAGTGGTGAAATTTTTGATCCGAGTCCAATAATTCGGGAAAACTTGATCGGAATAGCTACTGGGAGCTTGCCGGTCACAACACGTCGAGAATTGGTTTCGTCGAAATTTTTACGGATTTCCCTTGGGGTACTCCTAGGAAAAATCACCAGAATCGAAAAATCGTAAAAAGTGGTGAAATTTTGGATCCGAGTCCAATAATTCAGGAAAACTTGATCGGAATAGCTACTGGGAGCTTGCCGGTCACAACACGTCGAGAATTGGTTTCGTCGAAATTTTTACGGATTTCCCTAGGGGTACCCCTAGGGAAAATCACCAGAATCGAAAAATCGTAAAAAGTGGTGAAATTTTGGATCCGAGTCCAATAATTCGGGAAAACTTGATCGGAATAGCTACTGGGAGCTTGCCGGTCACAACACGTCGAGAATTGGGTTCGTCGGAATTTTTACGGATTTCCCTAGGGGTACCCTTAGGGAAAATCACCAGAATCGAAAAATCGTAAAAAGTGGTGAAATTTTGGATCCGAGTCCAATAATTTGGGAAAACTTGATCGGAATAGCTACTGGGAGCTTGCCGATCACAATGCCTCGAGAATTGGCTTCGTCAGGATCTGACGAATTTTTACGGATTTTCCTAGGGGTACCCCTAGTGAAAATCACCAGAATCAAAAAATCATAAAAAGTGGTGAAATTTTGGATCCGAGTCCAATAATTCGGGAAAACTTGATCGGAATAGCTACTGGGAGCTTGCTGGTCACAACGCGTCGAGAATTGGCTTCGTCGGGATCTGACGAATTTTTACGGATTTCCCTAGGGGTACCCCTAGGGAAAATCACCAGAATCGAAAAATCGTAAAAAGTGGTGAAATTTTGGATCCGAGTCCAATAATTCGGGAAAACTTGATCGGAATAGCTACTGGGAGCTTGCCGGTCACAACGCGTCGAGAATTGGCTTCGTCGGAATTTTTACGGATTTCCCTAGGGGTACCCCTAGGGAAAATCACCAGAATCGAAAAATCGTAAAAAGTGGTGAAATTTTGGATCCGAGTCCAATAATTCGGGAAAACTTGATCGGAATAGCTACTGGGAGCTTGCCGGTCACAACGCGTCGAGAATTGGCTTCGTTGGGATCTGACGAATTTTTACGGATTTCCCTAGGGGTACCCCTAGGGAAAATCACCAGAATCGAAAAATCATAAAAAATGGTGAAATTTTGGATCCGAGTCCAATAATTCGGGAAAACTTGATCGGAATAGCTTGCCGGTCACAACGCGTCGAGAATTGGCTTCGTCGGGATCTGACGAATTTTTACGGATTTTCCTAGGGGTACCCCTAGGGAAAATCACCAGAATCGAAAAATCGAAAAAAGTGGTGAAATTTTGGATCCGAGTCCAATAATTCAGGAAAACTTGATCGGAATAGCTACTGGGAGCTTGTCGGTCACAACGCATCGATAATTGGCTTCGTCGGGATCTGACGAATTTTTACGGATTTCCGTAGAGGTACCCCTAGGGAAAATCACCAGAATCGAAAAATCGTAAAAAGTGGTAAAATTTTTGATCCGAGTCCAATAATTCGGGAAAACTTGATCGGAATAGCTACTGGGAGCTTGCCGGTCACAACGCGTCGAAAATTGGCTTCGTCGGGATCTGACGAATTTTTATGGATTTCCCTAGGGGTACCCCTAGGGAAAATCACCAGAATCGAAAAATTGTAAAAAGTGGTGAAATTTTGGATCCGAGTCCAATAATTCGGGAAAACTTGATCGGAATAGCTACTGGGAGCTTGCCGGTCACAACACGTCGAGAATTGGTTTCGTCGAAATTTTTACGGATTTCCGTAGGGGTACCCCTAGGGAAAATCACCAGAATCGAAAAATCGTAAAAAGTGGTGAAATTTTGGATCCGAGTCCAATAATTCGGGAAAACTTGATCGGAATAGCTACTGGGAGCTTGCCGGTCACAACACGTCGAGAATTGGCTTCGTCGGAATTTTTACGGATTTTCCTAGGGGTACCCCTAGGGAAAATCACCAGAATCGATAAATCGTAAAAAGTGGTTAAATTTTGGATCCGAGTCCAATAATTTGGGAAAACTTGATCGGAATAGCTACTGGGAGCTTGCCGGTCACAACGCCTCGAGAATTGGCTTCGTCAGGATCTGACGAATTTTTACGGATTTTCCTAGGGGTACCCCTAGGGAAAATCACCAGAATCGAAAAATCATAAAAAGTAGTGAAATTTTGGTTCCGAG
>CANTUQ010000319.1:157500-158622 GCA_947683425.1 Excoecaria cochinchinensis
CATGCTGCCTGGCTGGCCAGCGGGCTGCCTGGCTGCGCACGCTGCCTGGCAGGCCAGCGGGCTGCCTGGCTGCGCGCGCATGCTGCCTGGCTGGCCAGCGTGCGCGCGCTGCCGCAGCGTGCTGCCTGGCTGTGCGCGCTGGCTGGCTGGCCAGCGCGCGCGCATGCTGCCTGGCTGGCCAGCGGGCTGCCGCAGCGTGCGCACGCTGCCTGGCTGGCCAGCGGGCTGCCGCAGCGTGCGCACGCTGCCTGGCTGGCCAGCGGGCTGCCGCAGCGTGCGCACGCTGCCTGGCTGGCCAGTGCGCGCGCATGCTGCCTGGCTGGCCAGCAGGCTGCCGCAGCGTGCGCACGCTGCCTGGCTGGCCAGTGCGCTGCCGCAGCGTGCGCGCGCTGCCTGGCTGGCCAGTGCGCTGCCGCAGCGTGCTGCCTGGCTGGCCAGCACGCTGCCTGGCGGCGTGCGCTGCCTGGCTGGCCAGCGCGCGCGCATGCTGCCTGCCTGGCCAGCGGGCTGCCGCAGCGTGCGCGCGCTGCCTGGCTGGCCAGTGCGCTGCCGCAGCGTGCGCGCGCTGCCTGGCTGGCCAGTGCGCTGCCGCAGCGTGCGCGCGCTGCCTGGCTGGCGAGTGCGCTGCCGCAGCGTGCTGCCTGGCTGGCCAGTGCGCTGCCGCAGCGTGCGCGCGCTGCCTGGCTGGCGAGTGCGCTGCCGCAGCGTGCGCGCGCTGCCTGGCTGGCGAGTGCGCTGCCGCAGCGTGCTGCCTGGCTGGCCAGTGCGCTGCCGCAGCGTGCTGCCTGGCTGGCCAGCGGGCTGCCTGGCTGGCCAGCACGCAGCCTGGCGGCGTGCGCTGCCTGGCGGCGTGCGCTGCCTGGCTGGCCAGCGGGCTGCCTGGCTTCGCGCGCTGCCTGGCTGGCCAGTGCGCTGCCGCAGCGTGCTGCCCGGCTGGCCAGTGCGCTGCTTGGCTGGCCAGCGCACACGCATGCTGCCTGGCTGGCCAGCGGGCTGCCTGGCTGCGCACGCTGCCTGGCTGGCCAGTGCGCACGCTGCCTGGCTGGCCAGTGCGCTGTCGCAGCGTGCGCACGTTGCCTTGCTGCGCGCGTTGCCTGGCTGGCCAGCGGGCTGCCTGGCTGC